>APFE031219741.1:0-16388 GCA_000404065.3 Pinus taeda
ATATGTACAATATTTCCATCACTTTCATAGTAATACATTAGCATAGGTAATCTAACTATGTGTCAACCCATTTAATGTACTTCTACAGATAACTTCACACTAGAAATCTGAATGCAAGTCAATCATGAGAAATCTAACATTGTGAGACCAGTAACAACAGCTAATTCCCCTTATTCCACCATTTCTCATATACATTAAAGGTCACATACATAAGACAGCAATTATTTCCATATATATAAAACATCATCTATACAACTGAGCTACATGGGTTAACCATTTCAACAGTAGGAAATAGAGATAAGAAATCAACCATCAGAAAGTCTGAGCTAAATTATCTAACTTCATAACAAGTAAGCATTAATATAGAACCCATACTATGCAAGTGAATCTTATCAGAGTAGAGAGGAACACCGTTAAGTCTATTAATACATAAGCCTATGTAATTCACGCGAGATTATCATGGCAAGGAAACTTAGGCAATCATCTCATAGAAAAACTTGAACAATAACGTAAACATATGAAACTATTTTCATAAACAAACTAGAACTAACACAGAGAGAGAGAGAGAGAGAGAGAGAGAGTAAGAGTCATCATAGAAACATTTCACGCATTTGAAGCCAACTAAAACCTCACTTGGAGGGAGGAGCACCACCAAATAGCCATGAATCACCTTTGATTCCCCATGAGCCGAAGATCTTTCCAAGGATCAATTGTCCTCAATTGATCAATGCACTGGGTATTTAACACCATATTTCATGATTTAGTTACCTTTAGCGGCATCCCTCTTTTATGGATTTTTCCAATTTCCTAGCTCTTTTTTTGGAAAAGCTCGTATTTATCTCCCATGAGGATTTTCCTCATAAAATATTTCCTTTATCTCCCGCAAAGCTTTTATGTCCGATGGATCTTTATCTCCCATCCATCTCATGGATCACCAATCCATCAAATCTTATCTAGAATCACATCTAGAATCTTTATCATGAAAGATTCGTCTCTATCCCATTCCTCAATGGAATTTTATAAGCATCTCCTCTCTTTTGGTGCTCCACCCTCCAAGTGATTTATTTTATTTATTTATTTAATAACACATTTTCTTTTCATATTACATATGACCTAGCTTTCCTCAACTTAGGTTTAGAATAGTTTAACCCAGAAAGGAGGGTATCAAACCTAGATTTCCTCAGCTTAGATTTACAAACATTTAACACACAAGGGAGGATATCACACCTAGCTTTAACTTAGCTTAGTTTTACAATAATTTAGTACATAAGGGAGGAGTGTTACATACTCCCCCCTTTAAATTTTACACCGTCTACAGTGTATCACTACATCATGTCCTTGTTCACAGTTAATTGTTTTCTGAATCAACAACTCTCATGGATCTGCCATCTGAGACAATTTTTTCGATGTACATCAATCACAAGGAGTTCTCCTAGCACCTATCCTTCCATAGCTACATTGGTCTCAAGGAGCGCTCTCCTTTCATAGCTACCTGTAACATTTTTTTCAAACCATTTGTGAGAATTATAGATGAAAAATTTTAACTATGATAAATATCATAATCTGTTACTTAATATTATTAAAGCATCTATTGCTTATCATTTTTTTTATCTGAAGAATGTGTGTTCTCTGCTTGCTTTCTTTCAACCCTTTGTGTTCTTTTCGAACACCTATTTCTTGCAGTCTCTCTACATACAATACATTAGTTAGCATATTTTCTGCATTAATATGGCTGCAAGGTCATAACAAATTAGTTCACATAACAATATATATTCTTCGTAATTGTATGTATGCCAAACTACAATTAACAATAGTCACTTATACCAAACTTACTTTCCTTCTTCTGGGTAACCTCCAAGTTTGATTACCTAGACAGGCATCTATACAATGACTCCATGCATACCTACACACAAGGAATGTTATACACACCAGAACACATTTCATTTTTCAACCTTGTAGCATATGTAGTCATATTGTCTCATATGTCCCGTTGTACATAGTCCATCTGTGGTACATCCTATAATACCATCCTCATGGTATCACCTGCATAACATGGACTTTATCCACATATTCTTCCACCTTTTAGGTATTAGGTGAGATTTTATTTAGCCATACACCTATTGTACCATTCATTTAAAACCATAATACCTATTTTGCCTAAATTTCATTTTATGTACATCTAGTTTCTATCATGCATATATATGTATTTTACCTTCACTCTCAGAATCGCAATCTCCACATGCTCAAGCATGGCTAGTTTAGAGAATTATATCAAAGATCAACCCAATAACATAACCTAAACTTGCAGGTAGAAAATTTCCTCAGAAATAATAAGGATTTAACTCTTCTGTACAATTCCAATGAGAAGTTATTTTCTTAACTGCATGCAAACTACTTTTTCCATGTAGAATTTCTAGCTCTTGCCAAAGAGTTTTCACATATATGTTGCACGTACCTCAATAATTCTAATTTTAAATATACAATTAAACCATTAATGAACTCATTCATTATGCTTTATGCAGAATTACTCACAAAGCAAACATTTTTAGAAAACAAAGTCTTCATGCTTTACAGGCTTGACCATACCTACTTCATAAGTTTCTTTATCTCAACTTGATCTCATGCTCCAAAAAAAATGATATGTTCACGCACTTTCTTGTCACAGGCATGATCACCTTCCTAGCCCATCCACACATACTCATATTGCAGAATGTTGCAACAGATAATCAGCTGCAACCAGAAATCTCTTCATAATGGCTATGGAAATTTGCGTATTTTAATTGCATAGTTGTAAGGCCATTCAAATGCATCTCCGTGGAGAAGCAGTATCATCTCATGAAGATCAGAGACTACTTTTGTATCATCACAAGCACAAATATGTGAGGTGATTCAGATCGTCCAAAGATCGATGCTCACTGCTGACTGAAACAATCTAATCAAATTTGCATTTTTTGAATCAGCAAACAATTTGCAAATTAAGCATGCAATTCTTAAAAACAGAGAAGGGCATCTGCCTCCTAATTAATAACAGATTCCTGGAGAGTATCGCTTTCAGCACAGTGCAGAGAACAACTTGTAGTTTTTTTATCAGTGCCTCACCATTTGACTTAGTACTGACTACCTTACAGTTTTTGGGGTTCTCTCTTTCTTGATGACCTTTCTCACTAAGCTCCTACTGTTGTTCAATTGCTCTTGATGAACCTTTTGTTTTCTTTTTATCACAACGGTACTGCTTCCACAGTTTTCTTGGTATGAATGCGAGTCAATAAACATTTGTTGCAGACTTCATTAAACTGCGGAAAACTATTGTAGAGATTCCAATGATACCAATCTATTGTGAGAGATCTCAAGCTCGAAATCTCGCTGGAAAGATTAAAGGTAGAAGGGCCGCGGCAGTATTTTATAGGTGCTCAACGCCTTGAGAGCCACGAAATTCTGAAATCAATATATCTTGACGAGTTTTACTCATTATCAACAAATGAACGCATTATATACTTTTCAGAGAAAAGTTGTGCATAATTTTAACTTTTAAATTTGTATAGAATAAGGGAATTTTAAGTCTCACATTGACTTAGAAAAAACATAACTCATCTTTCATATAATATGGATATAAGAGAATGTTGTAAGACATATGAATATGGATATCTTACAAGTATAGATATCTTATCTTGTAGAACGGCTTATATTATTTTCCTGAACATTTGAGATGAACGGTTTAATATTTAATATTATTGAGGATAATTTTTTTCTATGAATTTTTTTTAGACTATTTGATTATATATCCTCTAGCCATTTCAAACATTTAACTTTTTGCTTATTTTATTCTTTCCATTTTGGTTTGACGATTTGTGAACCCACAGCCATTTCAAACATTTAACTTTTTGCTTATTTTCTTCTTTCCATTTTGGTTTGATGATTTGTGAACAGCCATTATAAAACAAAAGTAGTAGTATGCCATTTGCAAATCCATTGTTGGTTAAGGGAACTTATAAATAAATCATTCAATCATTCAAAGAGAAGGCTACCGATCAAAGCTCGAAGCCATCCACTGACTGGTGACAATAGACACCTTGCGTAGTAGTAGTTTGTGGATCCTTCGCAGTGAGCTGCATCCATTAACCAGTGAGTTACCACAAATTCAAAAACACAATGTCACGAGTTGATATCATCCTTATATTTTAGTTCATTCATATATTTCTATTTTCACAGATTTTACCTTAAACTTGATAGCACACCGATGAGTGAGAAAATAATTACATTATTTCAGAACCATTGAACGGACATTATCATAAGAGGAAAATCTATAATCAACCCTAATAGGGTGTCAAAAAATAAAAGCAAAGCACACAACTCACAATACAAAATAGAAGAAAAAGTGTATACAGTAATCTAAGAGGATTCACCAATAAGAAGACCCAAGGGAAAGAATTTTTTTAGTTCAAACCCTAAATTCTAAACAATGGAAGTACTTGTACTCATACATACCGTGGTAATGTTTCTCAAAACACAAGTATTTTTCTCACGTGTAAAACAATTTTCCACAACAGCTTGGACAGAATTCCACAGAAATTGCTTACGAAAACTGCTTTTGGAACCCCATTTCCCCCTCCCTTGAAACGAAATATGATAGGACTGCATACATGCAATTATTTTGAACCGATGAAAAGGGTTGCGACTAATCCCAGAACAATGACACAAGCATCATTGTTGCAAGAGGAAATATCCATTCCCTCTGCTCATTTTCCAAATGGAAATGCATCTGTACGAGGTGCTTTATTCTATTCTCCATTCCTTTTATCCCTCAAACAGTCAATCAGAGACTTTTGGTTAGACTGGAACATGGGAATCGAATCAATTACTGAGACCAAAGATATACTGTAAGCTTCAACCTGCATCTATAAAGTGGATTTATATTCACCTTTAAACTGCATCTATAAAGTGCATATATGCATCTATAAAGTGGATTTATATCACCTTTATATGCATCTATAAAGTGCATATATATTCACCTTATCCAGTTGATAGAATTTTTAAGTTTAAAATGCTCACAATTGATTATCCATGTGTAAGCAGAACGAAATAAATGAGATTTAATATCGACATTACAGGAACACGATAACCTCAAACAAATAGTTGTTCGTTAATTATTTCAAAAGGGCATAACGTTAATTACCTATCAGGATAGCTTTGGGCTCATTAATAATGCGAACAATGTCGCAGAAGGAGGGGCATTGGGATTCAAGAGTCTGCCGCAAACATTTAGCAACTATCGATTTGTTGTTGCACGGTTGTCAGTACGGCAACACTATCGTCAACTCCGTAACCTCGTCACCTCTCATACCAAGAGCAGGCACGATGGTGGTTGCAGCAATGAAACAACACTACAGCCTTAGCTATCATTAGTAGAGTGCCATACTCATTCTTCCCTTCACGTAAACTTATGATAAAATAGTAGGCATTACGTAAAGGCTCAAAAGAGATAGTGCATATACAAACTAACATATTATGTGTTTAAAACCACTAGAACAAGGAATCAATATTACTAATCAATGAACAACAGTCTAACCAGGGAAGACATCGCTCCCACTTTCTGTTATCCCTCCCTTATCATTTGTTATAGCAACATTGTTGCTTTCAACATATTTTTCTTAATTCATTATCATAATTAGGAAAACTACAGTTTTTTTTCCATTCCTTTCTTAAACAAACAAACAAACAAACATTATTATCCCTTTAAACTTGTGATATACATTCATAAGGTAGTGTTCTAAATGGAAAGAATATGAATCTTATCCAATATTGTTGTTTTTTACAAGCAGTTTAATGGATAGCATTATTATATTCGTGAGCAAAGAGAAAATCAACTTTTTCTTTTTTGGGGGTCGAAGATTTTCTTACCTCTCCAAATTATTAGACGATATCAAGCTCTCTTGGATGTTTCCCGTCATCTAGCACAGCTACAGATAAGTATTTTTCCAATATCCACCACAACTGCACGCCAACTATTGGCATATCCATGCCATGCAATCTAGGATTATATGATTAGGACCATTATTCGAAGCTTGAGCCGTAAAGTTTGGATGAATCCCATGTCATCCTTATTACACACGTAGTTGTATAGTAACTCTATCCACACGTAATTTTCTGTAGTGCAATGGAAAACATAATCAATAGAGATTTTTTTATTTTTTGTTTTTTGTTTACACACTATCCCTGGTGTTGATGATTAATTTAGCAACGTATGCTGATTCGAACTCCATTCCCTGTTGACAATCCCCCGTGCAGTACTGGAGGATCGACTTCACTCCAACCCATTCTCCATCCTATGGCCTGAATTGTAGCCCTCCAACATCTTCCTAAGCTAGCACAGTCAGATTCGCTTCATCTTAGTGGAAACCCATCCCCAAAGCCAGCTCCGGCGCAGGGCATGGCGAATCATGATTTAGCCTTAGATGAGAAATGGGACCCTCACTTGGTATGGAAACAAAGCATCATCCAACCGCCAAACATTGTGATGCTCTAGAGAGAGGAAAAACTCGATCGATGCCCAAACGCACTTGGGAAGCGCTCTTAACACTCATTCTCCTTGTTGTAATATTCTGTCGAGAAGAATATTACTTGGATGGTTTTTAACTAATGGGTATGCCCATACAAATCTTATATACACAACGTATATATCGCACTCGGATTCAATCTTGGGTGAGGCCGCTTATGCTATCTATTGACCCAAATTTTAATATATATCCCAAAAATGTATAACATAGAAATCAATCCATAATACGCGTATCGAAGGTAATTAATTTTTCAACTGTAAAAGTTATTTTTTATTTTAAGGAATAATATCCCCTTGTTATATGTTTCAAAAATTGAACTTACACCATCATCTTATTTTTATGTATAAAATTTTAATTTTGGTGGCTTAACTCAATTTAATCACCATGCATAAATTAATTCTAACTTCGTTCTTCGTACCAGGGTTTTTTAAAACCTCCATGACACATCCAAATTAAAGATTAGAGTATGGATGGCTATGCTATGCTCTTGACGTTTCAACCCTCGCCCTTATAACTATTTAATTTTAGACCATATACACCGTCATTTACATTCTATAATATATCGGTCCATAATTTATATATGGGAGGGTATTGTTTTTTTTCAATTTCTATATTTTCTTTTATCTTAAGAATAATATCTCATGTTCCATGTTTTGACAATCTACCTTACCTTATAGGTTTCAAATTCTTTTGTTGTTCAACATATGTATTTATGTTGTCCCTTCCTAACAAATTCATTTTATGACAAACATAAATATTGCATACAACAAGAACTCCAAATGGGCTTCCCCATTCTTTTCTCTAAACAATTTTAATATTTAGATTCAATTTTAGGGAGTCTAGATTTAACACTTATACCAGGACCCTTTAGAAGAGTTTGTGGTAGTGAGGCCATTTTAGGCTAAAACTTGTCCATACCCTATGGAGGCGTATTGGCCCACAGGCCGTAAGGCTTGAAATTGATTTCTCCAATACCATTTGTAATGAACCTCCTGACCCTACCTTGGAATTTAGCCTCTAGGACCATAAATTTAAAATTTTGGGTTCATTCACAGTCAAAGCTTTACCCCTCTTTGCAAATCTTGTCTTCTAAAATTACCTCGGCCATATTACTGTTACGCCGTAGTACAAATTTCTCACTAATAGTTTTACTGATTCTCTTATATGGAACCTTACATTCATTAACATATCTGATGTATGTGACCGACCATTAAACTTGTGATAAGAGGCACCCTATCAAAATATCTGGGTAAATCTCTACCAACACTAGTGGAAATTAATTTCATGATCATTGTAGTGTACACTACTTTATTCACCATAATTTCATTCCCATGCATACTAGTTAGACTTGCAACATAGATACTTAACCCATTAGTCATAAAATGGGAAACATTATTTCCTCAATTGGTGAGTATGCGTGAGTAGATATCACTTTAGAGCATTATAATCATACCATATCTCTGTAGTGAATGTAATACGATCAGTTAGAGAACCCATAGTCATCTCACATATTCATACATAATCTTAGCATAGACCATGTTAGTATATATATCACGGCTTGCCATGCTTCCGTTACTAACTCTATTCTTAGATGTAAAAGAGGTCATATGTACAATACTACCATCACTTTCATAGTAATACGTTAGCACAGGTAATCTAATTATTTGTCAATCCATTTAATGTACTTATACAAATAACTTCACACTAGAAAGCCACATCCAAGTCGATCATGAGAAATCTAATGTTGTGACACCAATAACAACAACTAATTACCTTGATTCCACCATTTCTCATATACATTAAAAGTCGCATACATAAGATAGTAATTATTTCCATACATATAACACCTCGTATATACAACTGAGCTACATGGGTTAACCATTTTAATAGTAGGAAAGAGAGATAAGAAATCAATCATCAGCATACCTGAGCTAAATGATTTAACTTCATAACAAGTAAGGATTAATATAGAACCCATACCATTTAAGTGAATCTCATCAAAGTAGAGAGAAACACCACTAAGTCTATTAATACATAATCCTATGTAATTCTCGCGACATTATCATGGTGAGGAGACTTAGCCAATCATCCCATAGAAAAACTGGAACAATAACATAAACTTATGAAACTATTATCATAAACAAACTGAAACTACAACAGCAAGAGAGAGAGAGAGAGAGAGAGAGAGAGAGAGAGAGAGAGACATCATACAAACATTCCACGCATTTGACACCAACAAAAACCTCACGTGGAGAGAGGAGCACCACCACCCAGCCATGAATCACCATTGATTTCCCCCAAGCCAAAGATCTTGCCAAGGATCAATTGTCCTCAATTTATCAATGCACTAGGTATTTAATACCCTCTTCATGATTTAGTTACCATTAGCGGCATCCTGTTTTTGTGGCTTTTTTTAATTTCCTAGGACTTTTTTGAAAAACCTCGTATTTATCTCCCACGAGGATTTTCATCATAAAAGCTTGTATTTACCTCCCACAAAGCTTTTATGTCCAATGGATCTTTATCTCCCATCCATCTGATGGATCACCAATCCATCGAAGCATATCTAGAGTCACATGTAGAACCTTTATCATGAAAGATTCATCTCTATCCCATTCCTCAATGGGATTTTGCAAGCATCTCCTCTCTCTTGGTGCTCCACCCTCCAAGTGGTTTATTTTATTAATTTATTTAATAACACATTTTCTTTTCATATTACATATCACCTAGCTTTCCTCATCTTAGGTTTAGAATAATTTAACCCACAAAGGAGGGTATCAAACCTAGCTTTCCTCAGCTTAAGTTTACAAGAGTTTAACACACAAGGGAGGATATCACACCTAGCTTTAACATAGCTTAGGTTTACAATAATTTAGTACAGAAGGAAGGGGGTTTGCACTCACCGCACCACAGCACCTCCAGGCTGCAGACCTCTAGCACTGTCATGCATTCAACATCTCCACGTAGCAAACTATAAATGGGAGCGGGAAACTGGCAGAATACAGGAGTTACAAGTCTAAACCGGGACCTATGCTCTGATACCATGTCAGGCTAGGAGGTAGCTCAAAGCAATTGTGATTTTGCATTAAGATTGATCATATATATGTACATGCAGGGAGAGACTCTTGGGTTTCATCTCCTAGTGTCTCTTCATATTCAAATTCTCCTTATTTTATATTTGCATTATTTTACATGGATTACCTAATCCCAATGATTAGGTGTGAGCACATCTCATTTCTCAATATGTACTCAAATAAAATTTCAAAATTTTCATTAGCTACAAAAGAAATCATTATAAATATTTAATACATCAAGAAAGTAGATTTCATAAATAATATTTCATGTATAATAAAATCAAGACCCCATAAAATTATCTACCAACACTAACCCAACCAAAAAAAACTAATAATATCATGTAATAAATTACTAATAATCTAGTGTCATAAACAACAAAGACTAACTAGGTGCAATAGAGAAGCAAATGAAACGTTATATAATAGTTAACTGGAAAATATAATAGCAATGAGACATTATATAATAGCTAACTGAAAAATATAATAACAACAAATATTGCATGTTTATTGTCCATATATGGTCTATATTGGAGTTGGGCTTCAAGATTTTTTATTTTTAAATGAATGGGTAGATGTGACTTGTCTTCAAGGCAATATTCTTGGTCTAATATATTATCCAAAGGATGATATGAAAAGTATGTGAAAGGTGTTTAGTTTCAAATAATAATAATAAAAAATCAAAGAATAACATATTTAATTTTAAAAACCTTGAGGAATTTTGATTTTTCAATAAATGAGTGGACAAATTTTGGTTTCAAGAGAGCATTTTTTGTCTTATACACCATCCAAGGCATGATATGAAAACTATTTGACACCGTTTTTAGTTTCAAATCAAAGAAAATCAAAGAATAACATATAAATTCTTAAAAACTTTGAAGAATTTTGATTTTTAAATAAATGAGTGAGAGGGTTTGATTTCAATTTTCGTTTAGAAGATTATGAACTATAAATTAGAATAACTCTGAGAAACGTGATGAATTTAAGCAAATCAAAGTGCTTGAATGTGACACGATGCAAAAACACATGCAGCATTTGACATCTCATTCTCTCGTTAGATGAGTTAGATGAAATAGTGAAATTTAGATGATTTTTTGTGTTTCTTTTATCATTTCATTTTTATGCAAATTTTAGGGTGCCAATTTTTTAAAATGGTTAAATGCTCATTTTCTTTAGACTACAGCCATCGTATATTATAATATTTCTAACCAGGGAAGACATCGCATATATTAAACATATAGAAATAAACAATATAGAATATTATTCTATATTAAAACATATAGAATATTTTAATATAGAAATAATTTATTATTATTGTTATTTACCTTTTATTGATATAAAATTATTTTATTTAAATAAATAATGTTAATTTGAATTATAGTTTTATTTTTGAAAATAAATTATATATATGATTGAAAATAGTCATATAAAATAGCCAAGTATTAAGTTAGCCTATTAAATAGCAGTTTTAATAAAAATAAATATAAAATTATATTCAGCATAAATTCTAACATTCTAAGAACATTTATTTCCAAAAATAAACGGAAAACTATTATCAATAATAACAATTCATTTTTAAAATTACGTTATTCATGTCACATACTACCTTCAATCTCGTGGTCGGACCTGAAGTCCACATGAGTTTATTCTTTAGACTACAGCCATCGTATATTATAATATTTCTAACCAGGGAAGACATCGCATATTTCTAACCAGGGAAGTTTGCTAGCTCAGGTCAAAGTCTTTGGCACCGCAGTTTGCATAGGCGGTTCCGTGATTGTTAGCTTGTACAAGGGTCCTGTTATACCAATACCTTGGTCTCCTCGCGGCCATCTCCAAGGACCTCATAGCATTTCAGGCGACACAGGTCATATCAACAAGGACTGGATCAAGGGTTGTCTACTTGTAGCGATTGCTAATATCGCCTGGTGTGCATGGATTATTCAACAGGTTTCCAACCCCAAACTCAGATTCCATTAGGGTGAATATTTTTGAAGTTATATTTCTGTTTTACTGGAATTATTCTGAAGATGTTAGTTACTGAAATTTTGGTATATTATTAATTAATACCCAAAAACCCTTGTTTAAAGCAGACCGTAAGGATTACGAACTCGATCTCTAACCTCGAACAGAGAAATAAACTAATATACCTCACCACTCAGCCAGGTAACTTTACGATCTGCTTCTTCATGTTTCATTAGTTGCAGGGGATATAATCATTGTATATATCATTTATCAATATACAGAATTGTTCTTAATGGAAAATATATATCGTATAAATAGAAAATATATGAATGATTATATTTCAATCGTCTTAGATTTCAGAAGATTTCATGCATGGTGTTCTTCTGTAATTTCAATCAGAGTGGTCTCTTAATATTCAATCACATCATGGCGGAGGCTTACACGCTTAACATCATCTCGGCTCAAGATCTCAAGGAGATGCATCTTTTTGGCATGAAGGAGATGCAGACCTACTGTGTTGTCTGGATCAATTCTGAGAAAAAAGTGACAACACAAATTAACAGAACAGGTGGCGCAAACCCTACCTGGAACGACAAGGTCATTTTCAGAGTGGAAGAGCGTTTGCTGCGCAGTGAAACCTCTGCTGTGATGGTGGAGATATACTGCGTGGGTGGCCTCAGGGACAAGCTTGTAGGCACTGTGAGGGTCTTCCTTTCCACTTTCCTCAAAGGACTACGGGAGCCCAGATTCCAGCGGGATGAGCTTCTCGGCACAGCAGGTCCGTCGTCCTTCTGGACGCGCCCCTCAGGGCATTCTCAACCTTGGCATCATGATTCTTGATGGAGTAGATCTTCACAGAATGAACAAATTCAACCCTGCAACTGATGGGGCTGTGGATTTCAGAGATTTGATGAGGAATCCTGTCCAACCCAGGCCGTCATTTGTTAAAAAATTAGTGTCCATTAAAACTAATAATGTTTTTTATGCCCGAGAACAGCAAGCCCGCTGTCAAGGCTTCAACAATCTTGCAGGCAAGGAAGAGGGCAGAGATCAAGAAAAGCAGAAAGATGTTGATGAGATGGTTGAGAAAAAGGAGAAGAAGAAGCCTGTTGGCTGCTATCCTATTCTCATGGCTCCAAAATTGAAAAGGAATAAGGCTGGATTGAGGAATGGGTCTGCGAAAATTCATGTCAGTCCATCTGACAGTAACCTCTGTGCCAAAGGCGATCAAGATCCTGCTCTGGTTAATCAGGATGAGATGGTTGATAAAAAGGAGAAGAAGAAACCTGTTGGCTGCTATCAGATTCTTATGGCTCCAAAATTGAAAAGGAATAAGGTTGGATTGAGGAATGGGGCTGCAAAAGTTCATCGCAGTCCATCAGACAGTAACGTGTGTGCCAACGAAAATCAAGATTCTGCTCAGGTTAATCGAGATCCTGCTCTGGTTTACACCACAGCAATAGCAAATTATAATTTGTATTATCATCCATAATATTATTGTTCAAGAAAACATTGGTTTTCTGTTATTATTCTACCGACATATTGAGATTTTCTTGAACTATTTTCTATCTTTGCATTCATACATATTTCCGTCGATTGCTTATCATGGTGGTAGCCGTTACTGAGTTAATATATAGAATCTGTTGGCTTGCATTTTTGGATTAATGAATGTTCATGCATTCATACATATTTCCGTCGATTGCTTATCATGGTGGTAGCCGTTACTGAGTTAATATATAGAATCTGTTGGCTTGCATTTTTGGATTAATGAATGTTCAGTGAAACTATTGATTTCCATCAATACCATTATGGCTAGATGGAAAAATGAATGTGATAAATCTTAAATACGGAAATGATCCTCTCCTAAATTCGGTGGCCGCTCTTTGGTTTATATCGCTGATAGCACAACTCACACATGGTGTCTCCCTTTTTTTCCTAGCCGCTCTTTGGTTTGTATCGCTGACAGGACGACTCACACACACATGGTGTCT
Source organism: Pinus taeda (assembly GCA_000404065.3). Taxonomy (NCBI): domain Eukaryota; kingdom Viridiplantae; phylum Streptophyta; class Pinopsida; order Pinales; family Pinaceae; genus Pinus; species Pinus taeda. The sequence goes on from APFE031219741.1 coordinate 13,582, forward strand.
CCCTTTTTTTCTTAGACCAACACGATAGAAATTTAATGTGAGCGTACTTTAAACTGGCAAAATAAGCACAAGCAACTTCCATATTTCTTGCTCTATCCCTTCCTTGACAAGTACGACACTCAACCCATGTTGATGCAGAAACTCGACCCCTCGACCTGCAACTCTGGTACACTCTTCTGGTAAATGTTACTAGAATCTCCTAGTTCCTCCAACCTTCTAGAATCTTCCCCTAACAGTAATGTTGAAGTCGGTCAAAAAATTTGCGCGGTGCCATCCAAAATTAATAATCGAAAATTAGAAAAGGCCGGTCCGTCAAGACAACAAATTTGTCTAGGTATTCCATTTCCACTTTTGGTATCTTTGGAAAGTTAGCAAATGCTCATGTGAATATAAGCAATAAACTCGCTGAATTGGGTCCTCTCTTGGGCGAAAGTCACTTGCATTAGCAAATGCTCATGTGAATATAAGCAATAAACTCGCTGAATTGGGTCCTCTCTTGGGCGAAAGTCACTTGCATATCCTGAAGGCAGAGCACTCCAAGTAGCCAAAATCTGAAATATTTGAGGACGTTAAAACCTGTAGGTTGAGCAACAGAGTTGGCGACATCCTTGTCTCAATCAATAATTTCTGAGTTGGCCAGCATCCTTGTCTCTATCAATAATTTGTCATCTAAATGAATACACACAATTCAATTCAGTGGTCACCCTTGCTATTCTCGAATGCTTCTATCACATTTCAACTCATCGTGATGCCACTTCAACTCATCGTTATTCCTCTTGGCATGGATATTATTCATACCACCTTGGAAAATTACAAAGCTTATATTTTTTTAAAATTACAAAGTCATCATCAACATTTAGTCCTTTTTATAATAGATATGATGCCTATATGTTTTAATAACTACGACGGAATTGTCAAGATTTAATCCTTTCTATAATATAATAGATACTAAGATTTTTACGACTGATATTTTAATATAAAAAAGGATATGAAGTTTATATGTTTTAATAAGTGCAACAGAATTATCCAGATTTAATTATCTTTTTTATAATAGATAGTGAGATTTTTATTGTTATTTTTTTAATATATAAAAAGTTGATAGGGAAATAATGTAGTGGGGTAATTGAAAATGTGGATTCAATATATGGGCTCACTTTGTTATGTGAACAAGGGGGAGAGGGGGAGGTGTTCTATTGTCCTGATTCCCCCACATGGTTTTTCCCTGCTAATCTAACGATGCATAATTATTATGTCGATTCAATAAAAATATGGGGTGGTCTGCAATCATAGTTTAACCCCACCCTAACATAGTTCCAACTTCCCTTACGACATTGCTACATTCTGCCTCCATGGTGTAATTCCACCCCATGTTCGTGCCTTGTGTCCCTACCTTTTGACTTTATTTTCATCAATGAAAATATGGCTATATGGAAAAATGAACGTGATAAATATTAAATATGGAAATGATCCTCTCATCAATATGGTGTCACTCTTTGGTTTACATCCCTTATAGAACAACTCACACATGATGTATTCCTTCTTTTCTTAGACCAACACCATAGGAATCTAATGTGAGCATATTTTAAACTGCCAAAATAAGCACAAGGAGCTTCCATATTTCTTGCTCTATCCTCTTCTTGACACACACAACACTCAATCCATGGTGATGCAAAAACTCAACCCTTCGAGCTGCCATAATCATTTTCTAATCTCTTGATATTACAACTATTGTACACTCTTCTGGTAAATGTTACTAGAATCTCTTAGCTCCCCCAAGCTTCTAGAATCTTCCTGGAATAGTTATGTTAAATTATGTAAAAACTTATACACGGTGCCATTCAAAATTAAGGAAATAAAATATTAAAGAAGGAAAGGCCGCCAAGAGAAAAAGTTTTTCTAAGTATTCCTTCTCTTCTTTTGGTATCTTTAGAAAATTACCAAAGACTCATGCAACTATAAGCAATAGAATCCTTGGATTAGGTCGTCTCTTGCATGAAAATCACTAGAAAATCCTTAAGGCAAAGAATTCCAAGTAACCACAATTTGAAATATTTGAAGACATTAAAACTTGTAGGTTGAGCAACTTAGTTGGCCAACATCCTTGTCTTTATCAATAATTTTTCATTTCAATGAATACACATAGTTTAATTAAGGAAACCCAACCCAGTGACCCTTGCTATTCTCGAATACTTCTTTCAAATTTGAACTCATTTAAATTCATGACATATACATTCTTATCATATAATCATCCTGTTTTTAAATTAAACATAAAATAATGGTTAATATATTCCTTGAGGTAATTCAATAGCAATGGTATTAGTGAACCCTGTGATTGAACACTGGAATGAATAACACCATATATCTCATATACTAAAAATTAGTGTAGCATTAGTGGTTTTGACAAATTATTGGTTCACTTGAAAGAGTTAAATATTTTATAAGTTCCCCAAATGGTACTTATTTTATTTGGTCAATAATCCAAGGGGGCATATCACATCCAATGAAACTTTAGGTTCATGATTAGATACTTCATATATCTGCATCGTTTCTGAGTCAGTGAACTCGCCTGATTCATCCAATGCAAGTAGCGAGTGAAGGAATTTCTTTAGTTTAGTCAACCAAATATTTGATGGAAGAGAAAATGGCATGAGAATTTGTGGACTTGTCGGCCCTCTAACTTTTCTCTGCCAAAAGTGTGGTTCATTTTTATCATGAACCATTTTATTGCACTCTAATTTGAAGGTTCTTGCTCCTTTGCATACATGATGTTCTTTCCTAAATAATTAACATTAATGAAATCATTCTTC
>APFE031219749.1:841-37185 GCA_000404065.3 Pinus taeda
TAACATTGAAAGGAACATAATGAAAAATCAAGCTGGTAGTCTCGGTTTTGGGATCCAGTGGGAAATCTCTGCGTATATGTGTTTTATGTGTGATGCTCTCGCATTTTTTATTTTTCTATGATTTAGAATTCGTATGCAGGTAATTTTTGTATGGGGTTAAAACCTACATATCTAATGGAAACTCTCAACATATTGACTAACAAATATATCTACCAGCTCACCTATGATGAGATTAAGAAGGCTTATAAAAATCACTTGAGAGCCACTAGAAAAAGAGGTAGAGTGTGAAGGAGTTCCATAAGTTCTTATTCTTCCTCTATGCTTACTAGAAATGAAATAGGATGGATGTTAGAAGAAATGAAAACTAAAATATTACACAGATTTGTTGTGCATATGGATACTTTGTAGATCAAAAGAAAATAAGAAGAAGAAGAAGAAGAAGAAAAATCATTGGTTATGTTCTTCCCCCAATGCACTAAGAGACACCCTAGGTATGAATATCCTTTGAATGTAATAGAAGTTTTCTATGTATGTGAAGAAAATAATTCTAATGATAAGTGTCCATGTTTTCTAGGTGTGAAGGTTATTTATCAAGGAACATAAGGGGGCATGGAGAAGGTGCTATTTTTCAATCAAAAGAGCCCTCAAGCTCCAAGACATTTTTCACAAGGTATAAACTTCCCTTCTCATTTCAATCCTAATTAAAATGCTCAATATTAGCCTTTGTCCCCTCCTAACCCTTTTCCTTAGCCCATACCCACTCATTTGCCATATCCTCCCTCAACCTATTGTTCTTGACTTCCAGCCATATTCCAACCAGCCTCCTCAATGGGGTAATCCACCACAAGGGTTGAGGCCTCAAGTGGCCCAACCACCCACTTGGATGCCTCCTCCTCAAAAACAACACGTACTCCATAATTTTACTCCAAAACAACCTTTTATGCCTACTCAACCAAATCCCAATCCTAACAATACGCAAAATCAACCTATTTATAGTAAAGTGACTGCATATGAGACGTATTCTATATAAATCTAAGAAATCAAACTTAGGCCATGGAATTGTCTCCCAGAGTTCCACCCATCTTCTCTGAATGAATATCCTAAGAGATAAAAGGACGATCCTATGCCTCATATCATTCATAAAAAACCTCACTATCCTTAAAGGTTGAAAACCCAAAAACAACACACCCTAAAAGAGGCTAAACATCTAGGAGAATTAAAGAATCCATGTATAAAAATAACTATACTCCAATCCATCCAAGATTTTCCCAGATATAACAAATTCATCAAGGGAGAATGTCTCAAAGGCTTGCAAGGAAAAGAAAGGATTCCCCTTCCATCAACATTATTTTTGAACTAGATAGTATAGATTAGATCATTATATTGTTTCTCATCCATCTCCATGCTTTGAAAGTCGAAAAAATGGAGGAATTAGCTTCCAAGACAATATTTGTCTATGGGACCGAATTTGGAAAATTAGGACTTGAAACCTTTTAGCATAATTTTGAGGCATTAAATGATTTTTTTTTTTGGGTAAAGCTATGCCAATATACGCACTCTCTTTTTTTCGTATTCTGCACATAAAGGCCTTTCCAATGACACACGAATCACATCAATCAGAGTCTGTATGTAAAATTTATGCCACTCAAAAATTTACCTTCCTATTTTCACCACCATAATTCAAGAGGATGCCATTTCAGCCCCCATTATTCATGGAAAAGGGGTTATTCACACAATTATGGTTAAGAAGACTCTAGAAGAGTTCATATTTTAACTTTGGTTGAGAGGTGAGGTAGTCAAACCTAACCACTAGTAGGCTATCAGGTTGTCTTATAACATTACCACTAGGCAGAAAAGGGGTTCCATTCATTTGAGTGCATTTGTTCTATAGATGAGAAAAAATAGGCAAGATGGATAGGAGATAAAGCATACAGAGAGAATTTGTGCATAATGTTATTCCAAAAGCCACAAGCCATACTTCTTTGTATTTGCAACCATTTTCTATTAATAGAAAGAGACTCGAAGTGGCCTCACCTTCCATTTGGGTTTTCTCCTAAAAGGGTTTCCAAGTCATATATTGTGTCAAATTGTCGTTTATGAGTTTTTATTTCATTCTTCTCTATTTTATGCAATTTTTTAATTTGCATGTATACACAGTTAACAATAATCTAAAAACCCATAAATCTAAAGAGAAATAAAACCCTTATAGTATATATTTTATATTTTTAAATATAGTTTTATCATATATATTGTGACAAACTATCTAGTGGAATATCGGTGGCAATTTATGGATCATATTGGTATCAAAGAAAGATTATTTGGGTATATTGTGGAGATTTACATGGAATCTAGATCAAATATGACAAAAGTCGCAAAACCCTAATCATGGCCAACAAATTTGTGAATGACCGTCATGATCTTGCATAGGATAGGTTTTGATGGATGGAAGCACAAGTTGCATATAGAATTCGTAACATGAATCTCACCATGTTGACCACGAGCAATAAGCTCAAGATATTTGGAGAAGATGGAGGTCATCATGAAATTATTGGTGCCTACTAATGTTTCTAAGGTTAGGTGTTTCGTTGGGGAAGAAAAATACTTGAGGAAATCCATAGCCTCGTTTTCAGCAGTAGTAGTGCCACTCCAAACCATAATAGAAAGTGGTAAGAATTTCCAGTGGGAAATGGTCAGTGTTTGATCCTTTTTGTTTGGATAGTTTTGATCAATTTTTTGGCTAGAAAAGATTCACAGAGATGATTAGTGGAAGCAGGAAAAGTAAATGGAAAAATAGGTCAGAAAAAGGGACTAGAAAAGCTAAAGCGACAAGTGAAGAAAGAAAACAGTTATCTTGGGATTTGTCAAAGACATGGAAGAAGGATATATGTGTTCATTTGAAATAATCAAGTAGAAGTCGACCAAAACACTTGAATTTCATGAAAGGGTATTAAGTTGGACTAGATCACACAAACAGGATCAAAATAATAGAGAAAATCTATAAAAGTTTCATGGATCAAGTTGAAGAGAGGAAATAGAAAGAGAGTTATGCCGACATGCTTTGAGAATGAGATTTGAAATATTTTTGTATGTATTCTCATGTAATCTAGTACTTTCTATATAACTATGAAGAAATTATGAATAAGATCTTGCGCAACCTTCGAAGGTATGCATTGTAATGCTTAGCTTCTGATATAATATAAGGATAATGTTGTGGGGTTATCATTACTTGTTTTGTGCTTTAATACTATCATATTATGTATCCCCTTTCAAAACATTTGTAATGCTTTATCAAGTAATCTACTATATATCTGTGTAGTGTGTACAAGGTTAGTTAGGTTTCCTATATACTTAATTAATCAATGAACAATGCCTATAATTATCATAATCCCAACATTTTCTAAACTCCCCCCTAATATTTAAGAAGTCTCAACATGCCTTGGGTGAGAATTTTCTTCTTCATAGAGGAATGAAAATGTTGGTGTTGTGATAGACTATGATGGGGTATTTTTGTTCGAAACTAGTGGTTGAACCCTGGGTCTGCATGACAAAACATTCTGCCAACAAATGGTTCGATTATGGGGACCTTGAGAACTAAGAGGGGATCTAGATCATGGTGTCAAGGATTTTGAAGGATAACATTCAAGAATGGTGGTATCAGATGTGTTATTCATTTATCCTACAACAAGCTCAACTAAGACAAAAGAACTTAGATTGGGTTATAGAATAAATCCTATTTGCAGAACCTACATGTGATCAGTATGATATTTTATGGATTAAATTTTCAGAAGAAATATATAATTTCTTGACTATATTGTGGTTCAAAGAAGGAATTGAAAGTCATGGCCAAATATTTTGAAACAAGACCACAACTGACTTGGCTGCGTTGCACAAGATAGATAATGAATTAAATAGACCTATTGACTTTTGGGTCCAAGCAACTTTGGAAGGTTACATTATTTAATTTGTTGTGGAGAACAACTTGTCCTTCTCCAAATCTTAAGTAGTGTTCAAGTATGGGTTGTGGGGGAGATTGTTAAAATAAATATCATTGTGGATCAAGGCTATTTTGGTCAAAGTGATGTTTTCCATTCTAAGAGATGAACATGGTAGTGTAACACCCTAGGTACTAGGGGTAGGGTTTAGGGGAGAGATGTTTCTCAATTGCGGAAGATGAGGGGAAGTTGTGATGGATGCAAAGGAGTTGTGGAAGGCACAATATTTTAAATCACGTAGAAGGACACAAATAGTTGATGAGTGGCAGGAAAAGAAGTTGTGAGAGATTAGGAGAAGGAGAAAAGAGATGCAATATATAGGTGAAGTGTTAAGTAGTCGGAGGTTACGGATAGGAGGAATGACTAGTCTAGAGTTGTATAATAATGAAGTATGAGAAGGATCTTATTCTAGAAGAATAGGAGGAGATAGAGGAGATGTGATAGGAGACTAGCATAGAGGAAGTGGAGCCCACTATGAGTCAAAAGGAATCCAAATGCCTAAAATGCCTCGACAACCAGTCGTGATGAATGTTTAAAATACTCCTGTAGATGAAGAGATGCATTTTGTGATGAGACAAGTATTCTTCGAACATGATTTGATCCCCAAAAGAAGAAATCCACAAATTAGTAATGTAACTAATTATCTCCCTAACCTACCCATGATATTTTATCAAAATCTTGTTAATCTTATTTCCAAACTAGTTAAAACTTTAAATTTTTAGAAAGTTCATAGTAAATATGTAGCTTGTAGCTCTAATGGGTTTGGTATTTTTGGTAGTAGTGCTTAGAGAAACTCTACAATCTTTTCAGAACATGTTTCGTAAAATTTTGTATTAGTTCCACTTGGAAAAACAACAATGGTAGAGAATGTTAATATACGATCATTCACTCAGTACCCTGAGCTCTCAATCAAAGGAGACGAAGATGTAGAACAACATTGGTATCTATGTGAAGCCTTCTAGGGGGGCTAGACAGACCACAAATGCCACTAAGATCATTGAGTTTCATACAACTCTCTGACATAGAGCACTTTGATGGTGCATCAAATGACCTGATTTGAATCTGAATCCAACTATTGATATAGTTAAGAGAGAGTTTATTAAAGAATTTAAACTTCCACACACAAATCAACCAGGCTTAGTAGAGTTATGGGATATCAAATAGTGAGAGAGAGACTGCATGGGAGTCCATGAGTAGTTTAAAAATGAAATTGGGAAATTAACATGTCTTATTGATCCTCATCATCACTGGGATTGGTTCATTAAAGCTTTGTTGTCCTTAACTAGAACTCACTTGATGCAAAAAAAGATCAGCATATTACAAGATTCCATGGAACAAACTATGATGATCGAGGTAATGGAGGGATACACTTATAAGTGCAGGGTGAGTACTATCGCTAGTGATCCTATATAAATGGTTTAAAACATCAAATTATGGATTTAACAGAGGTATTGAAGGATACGCATACTACACGACATCTGCATCCACATGTTTGGTTCAATAATTGGCATATTGACAAGCATCACGCTACTAAATGCCTGATGTTGAAAAGTGTAGGATCTTCTACTATGCCCATGGGACCACCTCCACCACCGCCAAGACCTACTTGTATAGTTGTGCAAGCATCCACAAGTGTTCCTTATCTGGGACATACTCAGTATCATGTGTTTCTCAATCATCATGGTACGTTCACTAATGAACATTGTGATATTTGTTGCATTTATGGACATGCAACTCATATTTTCCCTATTTGGAACAAGTATTCCAATGTTCCAAATATTTTTTTTTTTGTGATTTTTTTTGGCCTTCGACTAACCATACAAACCAATGTAGAGGCTTGGATTCTCTAGTCGATCATTTGGATCATACTGCATTTTGGGTTAATGAATATCCTCGAGGACGAGGAGGAGATAACTTAAGATGGGGGAGATCTAAAGGAATAGGTTTGATTCGATGCTACAACTATGATCAAGAGGGAAATGTTTCCCATGACGATCCATGGCCAAGGATGCCTTAGTGTTCCTACTTCCAAGTAAACATACATGCTACTAAATATTGTCTCTAGTTGATTACTGATTCGCAAGAGCACAATAGGAAAAGGGGCACTAATTTAATCAATGAAAAACTTAAAGAACAAGAATCAGTCCCTCAACTGAATATTTTAATATTATGACTAGAGGATGAAAATGGACTAGAGCATGCAAGGAGGTACTGGAGAAAATTGTCATTATAAAGCCTGCATCACCAAAGACATCTTATCACCCCACACAAAGGGAGGAGTATTACAAGGATGCTACGAGAATTTTTAGGAATTTCATTTATTCTTACCACCCACAAATGGAATGGAAGGAGAAGGGGCAATTGAATATCCTCGATCTTCACACATGACATCTCAGCTTGTCATGGAGTGTCTTAAGTTTTTTGTGCATTTTATGAGTGATGAGGAACTATTTGTCCAATTGTGCAAAAATCTTAAAATTGTTTTCAAAGATGAAGAATTTTCAAAAAGGATTATTTCCACTAACTTGCACGAGCACCATTATAGACGTGTCCACTGCGATAAGATAATGACAGGAAAGGAGTTCCATATTGATGCCCAAATTTTTTGGTATCAGATTAATGACACTATGTTGGATTAGGGATTAGATGTAGATATGTTGCCGATAAAAACTTAGGAGGCATTGGGCTAACCCAAGTTGGTGTTTTCTCCTATTTAGCTATGCATGGATAATCAATACTGTATTATTCTTGTTCGTCATTCCGAACATGTCGAAGTTGATATTGCTAAAGTGAACACATATGCAGACTTTGAAGTCTTTGATATTATGGATGATAAAAATCCTTATCCAACTTTATTGGGAATAGAATAGGAATTTGAAAACTATGATTTTATTGATATTAACCGAGAGATTATGACCTTCAAAGTAGACCGAGTCATATTAATACAAGCATTATATCCTCATCAAGGTCCAAGGTTTACAAAGGCTATTGATGATGTAGAAGAGCCAAATATTTTGGGTCAGTTATATCAGCTTACTACAGAAAAGAGGGAGGACTATATAAATCCTTCAACATATGGTTCTCTTAGCTGGAGGAGTGTTCAACATACAAAAATTGGTTCAGATGTTGTGTTGAATGATTGGAAACAAGGAGACCATGAACTACACTCTAGATGTTGCACAACTATTCGTTGGATCAGTACGGAGGTAAGGGATCACCCAACTTTCAGTGGTATTGGATTTGTTGTCAATTTTATTAAATAAGTTGATTCAAACATTGAAGAAATCCAAAATATTCCTTTGATGGATGTTGCTATGTCAGAAATGTATATTTTTCTGTAGATTCAAGAGCTCATGTAATTTTCTAAAACATAAGACAAGAATCTACTCTACTTTCAACAACAGAAACCAATATTTTTCGATGAAAATAATAATCAACAAGAGGAAGAATATCAATCGTACATAACACAATATTTCTCTGGGGAAATCAACTACTCAAAACCCCAACTATGCATATTACATTAATAAAAAATTTGATAAGAAGATACAATGCTTGCTCTCACTAGAACAATCCCTGCACAAGTATCATCAACTCTCTGCCTCATAAGCCCACTCTAGCCAACGCCTAGCCAATTCGGCTCCCTGGAAAGCCCTTATTTTCTTGCAAAATTCCTAAGAGGATTAACCCATATTTAATTGGGAAATCCTTCTTCAAAAACTGTGCAATCCAAACTTAGGTCCTCAACCAATTGCATGCATGATCTGTACAACTCAGGAAATCATACAACATATAGTACAATGTCCCTACACTCTAGTCTCAACTTGGTCTTCCTCTGAATTGACATGCATGAATTATGTGTGAGTGAATCTTTAGTTAACTGGTGTGACACTAAGGATGCACTGGTGCACTGACTCACTACTAAACCTCTACTAGTTCCTCCAACAATTAGAACTAGTTTAACTAACTATAACTCTATTAGATTGAGTTATCTAATTACAACTCCAATAATCTCAATCTGGACCCTTAAAATTTAGGAATTACACTCACATGACTCCAGAGAGACTTCCAAATCGAAATCCCTAAGTCAATTAAGTCAGTTAAACTTAATTAACTATTTACAAGTTGATATGAGAATAGAATTTGATTTTAATTCACAATTTAATTCAAGGAAAAATTAAATTGGACTTTATTGTTGCTATTTTTAACACTCTCTCTACAAGAAATAGATTATCACCTACCCCAATATTGTCTCTATGAAACTCAAATTTACATCTTGATAATGCCTTTATCAAAATTTCAACAGCCTGCTCCTCTGTGGAATGTACTTCAACATAATCTGCCTCTATACACAATATTGAAGATGATGATATCGAATATCCATATGCTTGGACCAATCATGAAAATTGGATTTTCAGAGATTTTGATACAACTCATATTGTCATAGTAAATGATAGTTGGATCCATCTGTTGACAAAAAAAAATCCAACTAGAATACTCCTCGTCCAGATGGCCTCACATTTTTCTTGACTAGCAGTCATGTACTTTTCCTCTACCTAACTGAGTGCAATTGATCTTTGTTTCCTATTGTACCAAGAAACAACTGCTGACCCAATACTGAAGATCCCTCCTAATGTGATCTTCCTATCGAATGGACTCCCTGTCTAATCTACATTAGTGAAGCCTTGAAGCTTCAATCCCTCTATCCATTTGTACCACAATCCATACTGAGTAGTGCCTCTGAGGTATCTCAACACATGCTTGGTTGCCTTCCAATAAATCTTGGTAGGCCTAACCATCGCTTGACTAAGTTGTTTAACTGCATAGCACATGTCTAGTTGTGTGTTCACCAAATACATGAGTGAATCCACAAGCTTCCTATAAACAGTAGCTTCCACTACTTCACCCGAAGTAACATCCTCCTTCCTCTAGTTACCCGCTGGAGGAGTCTCCATGGGTTTATTTATCTCCATGTGGAACCTTTTCAGTATATTGTTGGCATACTTTTCCTGAGAGACAAAAATTTCCCCATCACCTTTTCATACTTATATTCCTAGAAAGTAGTGCATGAGCCCCAAGTCCTTCATTTCAAACTCTCTTACAAGATCCTCCTTGCAAGACTTGATCAGCTTATCATCACCTGTCAGAATCAAATCATCGACATATAAAAAAATAATAAAGAATTTATCTTCCACCACAATATGGTACAGGTTTGCATTTGCTTCACTTTTGGTGAAGCCCAACCCAATGAAGTAGCTATCAATCCTAGTGTACCAATCACATGGTGCTTGCTTCAGCTCATAAAATTCTTGCTTGAGTCGGCAGACATGTGGCTTAAAGATCTCAAAACCTTCAAGCTACTCAATGTACACATCTTCCTCAATATTTCCATTGAGGAAGGTTGTCTTTACATCCATCTATTGTATCTTCCAACCCATCTACGCTGATAGTGTCAATACGGATCTCATTGATGAGTACCTTGCAACAAGAGAAAAGGTATCATCATAGTCAATCCCCTCTACCTAAGAAAATCCTTGGACCACAATCCTAGCATTTTGTTTCTCCACACTACTATCCAGTGCTTGTTTTACCTTGTAAAGCCATCGAGAGCTCACCATTGACTTGTTTGCTGGTCTTGGGACCACATCCCAAACACTGTTATGAACAATGGAGTGATACTCCTCCACCATGGCATCAACCAAACCAGTTGTTGCACTACCTCCTCAAAGGAGTATGGCTTTGTTTCAACACATCTGCTCATAAGATCCATATCTCCAGCGTATCTCTCAGGTGAACTCCTCTGCCTGCACTGTGATATGGGTGTTCCACATTCTCTCTCGCATCATGCAATAACCTGTTGGGCTCCCTGTTGCACTTTCTCCCATCTCTGGAAGAATCTACCTGAGTGGATGTCTCCACTCCTGGATCCTCTGCATGTGGCTGCTCCACATCAATATGAGGCTCCTCCTTAGGAGCTAAGATCTCCTCCACCACATGTAGTTGAAGCTCCCTCTCAAGTGAACATCTCATGGCCTTCTCTTCATTGAATTTGACATCCCTGTGAGGCACTGTCATCTTGTTGGTCAACAGGTACAACCGCTAGTTGTGAGATGTATCAATGTACCCCACAAATATCCCCAAATCTAATGTCGGCTCAAGATTATTATATGCATATTTGGTCACATGGAAAGATACCGATGAGCCAAAAATCCTGAAGTGACCCACATCTGGTCTCTTCCCTGAGAAATCCTCTTCTAGTGGACTCATCCAAAGAATCTGATGACAGCTTCTGTTCTACAAATACACAATTGTGTTGCATGCCTCAACCCACAAGTGTAGTGGTAGGCCTTGATCATGCAACATCACCCATGCTACTGCTACAATGCTTCTATTCCTCCTTTCAACCACCTTATTCTGATGTGGGCTATGGGGTACTATCAACTCTCTTTTAATCCCTTCTATCACACATAAGTTTTTAAACTCATTTGGCACATACTCTCTAGTATTATCACTCTAGAGAGCTTTAACCTTCCTGCCAATATCTTTCTCGACCAATGCTTTAAATTCACAAAACTTTGCAAAGGTTTCATATTTCTTCTACTTGAAAGTGATCCATCATTTACGAGAAAAATTATCAACAAATATAGCATAATACCTGTGTTTTGATGTGGATGTTGTCAAGAATAGTCCACACACATCTGAATGGACTCGATCGAGGATCGCTTGTGCTTGAATGTCTTTCTTGTGAAAGGAAGATTTGGTGATTTTTTCCTGAGTACACCTTTTGCATGTGTTAGCGTGCTCTAGGGTACCTTTGGGAAGACTGGTAGAAATTTGTTACATGATTTTCAAGGCGCCATGATGCAAGTGACCCAACTACCCATGCCAAAACTCATTGATGTCTCGACTTTTCACCTTCCCCAATTTCATGCTCAAGGCAACACTATCTTCTACCTAAAACTTGTAGATATTCTTCACCCAAATCCCTATCCACTTTACCCATCTCATGGCTATGTGATGAAGGAACGCCTTTCCCTTACTAAAGATCACATCATAGCCTCTATCCTCCAACATGGAAATAGATACCAAGTTTTTCTTCAAACCAGGAAAATGCGTAACATCTCCCAAAGTGAGTGGAGCTCCTGACTCCCTATGAAAGGTAATTGTACCCAACCAAGTAGCACTATACTTCTCGTCATCACCCATATTGATATGCATCTAGAGATCATTTTCCTCCAAGTCACTAAAGAGCTCCTTATTACTCGTCATGTGGAACGAAACTCCACTATCTAGGTACCATACACTACCCATCATCAATGACACTAAGCATGTGATGAGGGTAAAGTCCAATTCGAATTGTGAGGCAAGAGCCTCACCTACCTTTGCTCTTGAGGACTTCTTGGATTTATTAAGCAGACAATTTGTAGCAAAATGTCCCAGCTCATGAAAATGAAGTCACTTGACTTTTGACATGTCCTTCTTCTTACCTCTATGAAAAAAATCTGATTTGGAATGGGATGCCTTCCCCTTCCCTTTCTTTACCTTACCCGCTAAGACACAATTTTCCTCATCATTAGTCTTTGATGAGGATTCATCCTTGGTGCTCCTACGAATCTCTTGTTGTAGTGAATCCAACCACAATCATTCCCAATGTGGAAGCTTCTCCCTCCCATTGACAGAGTTCTGATAACTGTACCAACTTTGATAATTGTACCAACTCCTGGGAATTCCTAAGAGAGCTAGGCTCACCATATCATGCTCAGAAATAATAATCCCAACACTTCCAAGCTCATCTTGACAATCAGTAAACTTGGTCAAGTATTTCAGAATTGAGTTGCCCTTCTCCATCTCAATCTTTCTGAGTTTGTCCTTCAGTGCCAACTTCCTATGGTCACTACTATAATAGTTTCGTCAATACCTTCCACATAGCATACAAAGTTTCCTTGCAATGGAGACTCGAGACAATGTGTGTTGGGATAGGGTCCCTTGGGTTAGTTTTGGGGTTAAAAGCCCAATTTCTGATGTAAATTTTGGTAAAAAGATGTAAAGTCTCTGTAATTTGTGGATGTGGAATGCGTAGATAGTTAGAAGTCAAAAGGGGTTTATCCCCTTGTCCATCTAAAGTTGAGTAGGTTTTGAGACCTACCCATGGTCCGTGGACCATGTGATTGTATGAAGAAAAGCTATAAATAGGTGTGTCTTAGAGAGTCTAAGGCAAGTAACGAAAAGTCTAAAATGATGGATGTAATGGGTCAATAGAAGATAGCGTAGAGAAGTGAGCCTTAAAGGAGGAAAAGGCTTTGCAGATGAGTGTGCAGAGGCCTAGAGTAGTGTCCATAGTTGAGTTCCCGGACCCCTACAGCTGAGTGCACAGGGAAGTTTTAAGTTTGTAACCTCATATTGAAGATCAATAAAGAAGACTGTTGGAGAAACTCGCGTGTTTTATCTTTTTACTTATGTTATTTATTTTTGTGATATATGTTGTGATGAAATGATGTCTTTATGAAATAATTATGTATTGATACACGAATCCATTGGATAAGTATTATTAACTGAATGCAATACATGTTAAGTATTTACACGAAGATTAAAATTCATTATGTTACAATTATTAAATCACTTGAGTAAGTATGCATGAATTCCAATCCAGGGCTATTTTATGGTGCACGTAAGTAGATAAATTTTATGTTAAGGGTCTACAAAAGCCAATTGTAGACCTCCATAGAGGTCTAGAGGCCGTTTGAAGGAAGTTATAGTATTAAGCCCTAAGGGCTTATAGATTTGCGCGAAGGCAGATCTAGGGCATAAAAAGACATTGTACTGATCTCAAACTGTGGAAACTTTGTTCCAGCATCCCCCCATACTACCTCAGGTGAGACTTCAATCTGCGCTACACAGGTTGATGCTGAAAGGGCCAGAAGTGTAGGGTTTTATTTGGCATAATTAACTTTGAACCTGGGTCAGGACCCACTAAGCCAACAAATGGTTCCATTGTTGGGACCGAGATCTGCATAAGAGGATGTGTGATGTCGCATCACTAGAATCCAACCAAGAAGGAAATTGAGAAGTGGTTGGATAGGAAGATCCACGAATTTGTGGCGCAAGAGAATAGAAACCTGCACCTAACAAAAGAGAAGTGGTTAGATAGATATTTGTACACAGAGATACGTGAAATTTTCTTATGCACCTTCCCAATCGAACTATACACGTGGATAGCTAAATTGGTAGACAACCAAGGAAGGTGGAGGCTTGATGGTCCAATAGTGTGGACTTTGGAGCTAGTGCGGAGGTTAGGAGCTTTTGAAGATAATATCGCATGCACTATTGATCACTGGCTTGATTGGATTATAGGAGGATTTGTTACATAGTTCGTTGTTAACACCTCAGTCAATTACAATGAGGTAGAGTAATGCTTCTTCAAGGGAATGTGAGGTAAGTATCTGAGGTCTTTGAATACCTGGATTAAGATCCTCTTGCATGAGAAAAGGGTTATGTTGTTGCCTTGATGTTTGGGTCTACGCGAAGTGGGTGGATCTTTAGAAATCAAGAGAAAATAAGACTTGAATCTAGCTCGTTGATTATACCTCCTTCAAGTGACGATGAGGGAGTGGTACAGGCCTCATCATGGAGTGTTTTCTAGTTGATAATACAAGGTTTTCCATGGATACATCATCCATCCACCCCACTTCCACCCTCACCTCCACAGCATACACCTTCGCCCACACCTCCACCACCACCACCGTTGTTCAATATGTTGAACTCGATAAAGCTGTCAATTTTCCAGGGTATAGGGAGTGAAGATACATATTAGTTCTAGTTTGTTGTGAATGTTGTGTGGATCATGCAACAGATCACTGATGAAAACATAAATAAGGCGCACTTGATTACAACTCTGCAGGATCATGTGCTGACATGGTATATTAACTACTGTGCGCATCATCCTTTAGCAACGCTACCAGACACTAAGGATGCTATAAACAAAGAGTTTGGTAAGCCTAATTCTGACTCACAGTTAGTTATTGGATTTAAAGAAATCACAATGAGGGATGGTGAGACACATTTGGAGATGGATCAAAGGCTGAAATGTGTGATTTGCGAAGTGAATATGTAGCTCACAAATGGTCAATGCCGCGAATGGTTTATAGCCTCGCTTCTGCCCCATCTGAGGATTTCTTTGTCACAGTAGAAGATAGTGACACAGGAAAAGGCCCTAGAAATTGTGGTGAGATTGCATGAGACACCTATTTAGGATGCAAATTTGGGAGTCCAACAGATTCACTTGCAGTTGCAGAACCTCTACTTGGAATTGCAGAGCTTGAAAAAAGAAAAGGAGGCTAGGCTAGAGGTGCACGAGGAAGTTTGGTGCCTCAAGTGTAAGAGTTAGGGGCATGATAAAGACCATTACCCTGTCTTCACAAATTATATTACAGGTGGGGAGCTGATTCCCCTAAGGCAAGAACCTCCAACAGGACCGAGTGCGGGGCCCGCGTTATGGTGCGCTATTTGTTAGGTGGTTGGAAAACACGTAATGGATAATTTTCATCTGTTGCAAAAGTTTGTTCAGACACCACAACAATTGTTCTGCATTTTTTGTAAATCGGTGGGCCAGGATGAGAGCCACTATTGTAGCTATGAGTTAATGATGGAAAGAACTCCTACCTACTGAAGGCAAGCAAAAAATCAGCCCCCAGATCAGGATGCCGAAGGAGCGCGTAGAGGATATCAGGGGCAAGGACAAGGCCGAGGAGGAGGAGAACCTGGTATAGGTGGTAGATAGGCCATTTGTTACAATTGTGGGACACCAGGGCACTACATGCAGGAGTGTTAGAATCAAACATGCACATCCTGTCAATACTGCAGCCAGTTTGACCATACTATCGAAGAATGCCTTGTGCTGATAGCTAAAATGCAAGAGAAGAAGGCACAACCTCAACTATTAGGCCCGTATACTACTAATGTAACCCCTTATTGTTATTAGTACAACCCCCTTATTATATTGTTGTACCCATGTAGTCCCAATATTGTTATTATTGTGCCCAATAGAAGCCCACTATTGTTAATATTGTGCCCTTACATTATTATTGTTATGGAGGCTCTGATTATGTTATGACCCCTTAGATTCCTATATATAGAAAGGAGGTCTTTTCATTTGTATCATCCAAGAATTGTTCATTTATGTAATGTAAAGGAGGTTGCCCCCTCGAAGAGGCTGAATTCTAAGGAATTGATCTATCTTTTCTATCTTTTTTTGAGTTGGTTTCATAACATTTGGTATCAGAGGTTTGGATTCTAGGGTTTCGCTACTCCAAATAGGTCATCGTGGCATTTGTGCTATAACTTGTTTTCTGCAATGTTTCAGAAGAGAAAAAAAACCATTTGAGATAAAATCACACTGAACCTTAGCTCCGAATTTTAGAGCTTTTCATGCTATATTTGGGGAGATATGATCTAAGGAAGCTGGTCTTTTTGCAGACTCCTAAATTACTTTCCAAACAGGTGACCTAGGGAAAGTCATCATAACTTTCTCTCTGAGCATCGGATTGAAATCAAGATGGAAGTGTTGTTTCTCCTAGCCTTCCACAACCTACAAGGGTTACACCACAACAATTGGAAGAAAAAAGAGAAAAAGGGCTTTGTTACAATTGTGATAGCAAATGCACTAAAGGTCATAATTGTGCCGAGAAGAAATTATTTTACATAGAGTATGAAGAGGAGGAAGAAAAGGATCAAGAAACATCAAAAGAAGAGGATATACACCAGGACCCAACCCTAGAGAAAGAATAAATGAATCAGACCATATCTTGTAAAGCATTGGCAGAATTACCACTCAAACTCTCAAGATAGAAGGACATATCAAGAAGGAAAAGGTGCAAAAAGTGAAAGATCACATCGAGAAAGAAGAAATGAATCCAACCATATCTTTTAATTCATTGGTTGGAATTACCACTCCTCAAACTATCAATATAGAAGGGCATATCAAGAAGAAAAATGTTCAAGAAGTGAAAGATCACATCGAGCATCAAGAAATGAATCTGAACATATCTTGTAAAGGATTGGAAGAAATTACCACTCCTCAAACTCTAGAGATAGAAGGACATATCAAGAAGAAAAAGGTTCAAGCAGTGAAAGATCACGTTGAGCATCAACAACAAGTTCTCCAACTTTTAAAGGATAACACCACTTCAGTGCAAAATCAAACGAAACAATAGGTAGATCAACATCGTAGTGAAAAATGTTTTGATGTAGGTGATTGGGTATTTTTACTGCTATATCTCAAGCAAGCCATTTATGAGAAGGAAATGTTGGCAATACTATATGCACTTAAGAAATGGTGACCTTACCGAATGGGAAGACACTTCAAGGTAAAAATGGAAAATGATAGTCCTAAATACTTCTTAGAACAACTATTATCTTTAGAAGAAGAAAAAAGTGGGTCAGAAATATGTTGGGTTATGACTTTGACATCATCTATAGAAAAGGGAAGCAAAATTTTGTTGCAGATGCACTCTCAAGAAAGGATGAGAATGTGGAAGCATTGTTTTGTGCTATTTCTATTATCCAACCAGATTGGATAAATGATGCAAGGGATGAATGGAAGAAGGATGAATAAGTATGGCCACTCATTCAAAAGCTGCAGAAGATCCCTATTCAAACAATATTGTGAAAGCTTGAAGAGGAAGGGAAAATCATATTGGAACCTGGAGCAGTCACAGAAACAAGAACCCAACAACTATGAAATCGATAAATTTCAGAGTATCTTATCATTTGGAAGGACTTTCCCACCGAAGATTCCACATGGGAGGACAAGAATTTTATACAGAAGCGTCAAGAACTACTCAAGCATTGACGACAACACTATTTGAAGGAGAGGGGCATGTTAGGCCCCTATGCTACTAGTGTAACCCCTTATTGTTATTAGTACAACCCCCTTATTATATTGATGTACCCATGTAGTGCCCATATTGTTACTATTGTGCCCCATAGAAGCCCACTATTGTATTTTGTTCCCTTACATTATTATTGTTATGTCGGCTCTGATTATATTATGACCCCTTAGACTCCTATATATATAAAGGAGGTCTTTTCATTTGTATGATGCAAGAATTGTTCATTTATGTAATGTAAAGGAGGTTTCCCCCTTGAAGAGGCTGAATTCAGAGGCATTGATCTCTCTTTTCTATATTTTTGTGAGCTGGTTTCATAACACCATCCAATCCAATCTAAACTTTGCAATGTTATATACAATGATTATAGTAAAGTGAACTATTGTTAATCTGTGGAAAATTAATGCTTCAACATTCTACCATTGGCAGGTCCTACTGGTAGATTTGATCCATCTATCTGTCTCAAGAAAAAAACATTGTTACCTCTGTAACCATAAATGACATAAGGGCCTTGCCATAGAAAATCCAATTTGCCATGTTTACCCTTGTCTTCTCTTCCTGAATCCCACTTAAGAACTTTATCACCTATGTAAAAATCAACATATTTGGTCTTTTTGATTTTGTCCTGAATTACTTGTGATTTTACATAGACTTCCTCTCTGATTTGCTACAAGTGTATCATCTGATTTGTTCTTCTCTAGATATTATTTGGTTCCACTTGTAATTCCTGGATGATCTTCATCACTGGTACTCCTAAATATTATGGAAAAGCAACATCCATTCCATATACCAGCTGATAAGGATATGTACCAATTGACTTCTTAGTAGTTAGTCTATCTACCCATAAGGCATTGACCAACTTTTTGTTCCATGTCTTTTTGTTGTCTTCTAGTATTTTCTTAATGATATTGACCAAGATTTTGTTAGAGGATTCTCCAAGTCCATTACCTTGAGGGTAATAGGCAGTGGAATGGACAAGGGTGATGTGATATCTTTTACAAAAGTTTACCATTATATTGGATTTAAAAGCAGCTGCATTATCAGTAATGAGATTTTGGGGGCATCCAAATCTTGACAGGATATTGTTTTCTAGGAATGAGATAATGACAAATTTTGTGGCTTGTCTAGAAGGGATGACTTCTATCCATTTGGTGAAGTAATCAGTGGCTGTCAAAATCAATTTATGCTAAGCTAATGAGGCTGGGTGTATTTATCCAATGGAGTCTAACCCCCATTGTTGAAATGACATTTCTGTGGAGATTGGTTTGAGAAGCAAGGGTAAAATTTTTCTCCTTCCCTCAAATATATAGCACTTATGATAGGAGGTCACATGTTTCTTAACATCTGAAAAAAGAGTGGTCCAGTAGAAACCAGCCCTCAGGATTTTGTTAGTAGTAGTTTTCCAATACAAGTGTCCTCCACAATCCCCTGCATGAAATTCTTGCATGATTTTATCAACTTCATCTTTCAATAAACAATTCAATATAATACCACCATTTTCTTTCCAAAACAAAGCATTATTTATGATACAATATTTTAATGAATTCATTTTAAAAAATCTATATTTATTTATTGTCAAACCAAGAGGAGCTTTTAAGTTCAGTAATACAAATATGATATCTGTATACCAAGGTGAATCAGTAAAAGGTTCACTGATCTGTGGAGTTTCCATCTCTTCCTTATCATTAAGGGCACCGATGAAATTAATATCTAGGGCCTGATAGTTCGATTCAGCCATGAGTTTTGCTAAACCTTGGCCTTTGATAAGTTTAGTAGGCTTTAGATCTATGCATATTCCAATATAGTGGCAATCCATTTGCCTCTTTTTCCTTCAGACTCATTTTGTGTCAAAATGTCCTTAACTATTGAATTTGGAACATAAGAAATAATGCGAGAATACAAAATATAGACTTTGAAATCTTTGATAGCCTTTAGTAAAGCTAATGCTTGTTTCTCCATAATGTTGTATTTGAGTGTGGCATATCTTAAGGATTTACTGAAAAATGCAATTGGTTGTTCATATCCTTGGCCATTCTTTTGCAACAAGATTGCTGCAACAGTGCATTCTGAAGCAAAAGAGAAAATTATAAAATCTTTCTGAAAATCAGGACTTATAAGTACTAGAGTTTTGCTTAGGGCTTCCTTGATGGCTTCAAATGACTATTTGGCCTCCACTGTCCATTTAAGTGTTGAGTCCTTTCTTAACATATTATTTAGTTCTCTAATCGATCCTGCTAAATTTGAAATGAATCTCCTAAGAAAATTTATCTTGCCTAAAAATGATTGTAACACTTTAATGTTTCTAGGATGGCTGATGGTCAAGATTTCCATCTTTTAATATTATATGTCCTAACGATTTTCCTTCTTCTAGACCAAATATTGTCATTTTGGGATTTAAGGAAATCCCAAATTTCCTACATTTGATGAAAACTCTTCTCAGGTGATGTAGGTGTTCATTATCAGATTTAGAAAATACTATGATGTCGTCTTGGTAAACTACTAGGATGTCATCGATCTCCTTGGAAAAATCTATATCCATAGCTCTTTGAAAATTTTCTCCTGCATTCAATAATCCAAAAGGCATATTCAAGTATATGAAGGTGCCCCAAGGAGTAGTAAATGTAGTTTTGGCTTGGTTTTCTGGCTGGACTATGATCTAGTTGTATCCAGAGAATGCATTAAGTAATGAAATTCTAGATGAGTCTACTAGCCTCTGAAGGATATGGTCCATTTTTGGTAGAGGGTAGTTTTCTTTCAATGAGACCTTGTTTAAATTTCTAAAATCAACACATAGTCTGATTTCTCCAGTCTTCTTCCTAGTAGTGACTAAGTTTGAAACCTAATTTGAATATCTAATGGGAGTTATGATTTGGGCATCATACATTATTTTAAATTTTTTCTCAATAGATGGAATAAGAAATGGATTAATTCTCCTAAGTTTCTGTTTAAAAGGCTTATGATCTTCTTTGAGAAGAATTTTTTGTTGAATTATGCTGGTGTCATAAGATTTCAAGTCTTCATAACTCCAGGCAAAAACATCTTGAAACTCTTTACACAGATTTATGTATTTAACCTTTTCCTTTGGAGATAAGGCTTTTGATATTTTAATGAGTTTTGGTTTTTCCTCAGTTCCTATGTTACAGTCTTGTATGCCTATTTTTAAAGGCTCCATTTTTTATTTCCTAGCTACATCGTTTGAGTCAAACAAATCTTCTAATCAGACTAATCCCTTAGGCAAAAAATTATTTTTAAGGTTCAAAATTTCTGGATCATCATTCATTATGTCATCTATTTCTACATTTTCTAAGTTATCTAGTTCTACCTTAGTGAAAATAGTGGGTTTACCTATCTCTAAGATATTTACATTTATGTCATTATCTATGTTATTTTCTATTGTACAGTCTGTATCTATTTTACAATTCTGAAGCTCACATTCAGCATTCATGAAAGCATGTATCTAAGAAACCTAGGAGAAAATCTACCAATACTTCAAATTGTCTAGTATAACAAGTCTATATCTCACTTCTTCAGTGTACTGATGGTTGGGTTGAAAGGGTAATCTGCAGGTACTAGCAAAAGTGGCTAGACTGTGGGCTTGCATATTCTATTTCTAGGAATGGCAGCAAAGTTTGTTTCCAGAAGGTCCTTGATCAAATATAAGACTATCTCTCTATATTGGCAAAGTATGGGATTTTTTACAGAGTATTTACCATTAATTTGTTTAATAATCAGTTATGAGTCTCCTAGTATAGAAACTCTCTTGGCTCCAAGTTTTCTGACCATTTGTAACCCTAAGATTAGGGCTTCATATTCAGCCATGTTATTTGTACATTTGAAGTTTAACCTAAATGAATGTCCCTCAGAATGATTATTCTCCATATTGTGGATCGATACTCCTACACCAACCCCTAATCTATTCACAGATCCATCGAAATCTAGATGCCATAGGGACTCATGAAAAATGTTTTCACTATCAGGGGGTTTTCTATTTTCCTCTACAACTATGATTTGATTATTATCATGTTCTGAATTGTACAAGATAAAAGAGTCCATATCAGAATGCATGGAGTGTATAGGAAAGTTTTGTGGTTTGTCAGCACTACTCACCATGTATTTCATCAAGGTCTCTCTATATAGTTTCCTTTGTTGGCCAAAAAATGATATAGTGGCATATGACATATCTAACTACAAGGATCCCTGCAATTTTTCTCCCCATTAGCAAGATAATAACATTCCATATTTGGGTGGGATGTTTGCAACTACTATTTCCACCACAATACTCTTTGTTGGGCACTGGACTAGAGTTACACATAAATCCTTGATCAAACCAAGGCATTTAACTTGGCTAGAGTCAAAGGAAAACAAGTCCTTATATGGTTTGGTAATGTCTAAGTTTAGTCTCTCCAAGATTGCTTTTGGCATCAATTTATGGGATGCCCCTGAGTCTAACATAGCATTATGTAATATTTTGTCATGAATGTTCAGGCCAATGTAGAAAAGAGGGACTCCCCCTTGTTGATGAGTACCATTCATCTCAGGGCCAAAAAACAATTTAGGTTGATCATCATTCAAATTGACATCATCTTCTCCCTCTTCCATATTTAAAGTTTCAGTTATATGTGATATATAGGATTCATTCCTTACCAACTTGGTCAAAGGAACTGATATCTTCAGTTTTGAGGTTGAAAGGGAGCTGAGCTCTAATTGTTTGGATGAGATCTTCCTTGACAAATGTAGCCTATGTGTTTTTATCTTGTTTCTCAGTACTAGGCAATTAATTATATGTTTCAATAGTTTTGTTTTGATTTATCTTGTTTGGATTGGTTTGAGTAATTTCTTTAGTTTGAGTTTTTGTGGAGGTTATATCTATAATTTTTGGGGTAGAAGTCTCCAGTGTTCCCCTATGGAGGATTTGTAAAATTTTAGTGACAGGAGCATCTGTTATATTTTCAGTTTGGGTCTAGATTGATCTTTTAATGGGATCTTCATTGTTCCTTTTAATTCTTAAGCTATATTGTTTGTGTACCTCATATATATCTAAATCATAACCTAGTTTAAAGTCAAACGACTCACCAAATTCTAACTAAAATTGACGCATCATGTACAACTCCTGTTATTCTTGAGCAAGAAAAACAACATCTTCATTTTTTATTCCTAATAATTTTATCTGGGTGTCATCCTCTCCGTCATGGCTCTATGAACCATCAACATAGTTTTCCTGGAAGGGGGGCCTAATTTCCTGATCTAGTGTAGCATTCTTTCTAGTGTAAGGATTATTCCTAAAGTTTGGGTTTCTTATTGGGGGTGGTTGTTGATTCTCCCACTGAATTTTTCTTTCCATTTTTTCTAATCTATACATTATAATCTCTACAATGTTTGCTAAACTATCTATCTTTCCATTAGAAGTGGAAGTTTCCTCTTTAGTTACCACTCTCTTTTCATTTCTCATTCTGGCTTTCTTCGCTAATAGGTTGGCTTCTACACTAACAACATTGCTTTGCATTTGTTCCAATGTTTCATGGTTTCTTTCATTTAATTGCTATGACATGTCCGTGTCAAAACCATTAAGGAATTTGATTAATGTTAGGTCAGGTGGAGGCTTAATATTGGTAGGGATTGCATTATAGATTATATTGAACCTAGTATAATAATCCTGAACTGACTCATTAGGAGCTCTTCTCATGTTATCATATTCATAAAGTATTTGCAGAGGGTTTTTCTTTCTCTCCCATCTATTGGTGAATAATCTATGAAAAGCATCTAATTCTGCAATGTGAATGATGAGTAAATATTTGAGCCATTTCATAACATCCCAAGTTAATGTTTGAGCAAACAACCTCATTTAAACATCATATTCATTTATCTCATGCAACTCAAAATAGTCAGTCATTTTGTTCACAGTTTGTTGGGTAGTGTATTGACCAGTAGCATCAAACAAAAATATTTTTCTTTGAAAATCTTGGGACATGGAGAGGAGTTGTGCAGGTAAAACTAGAGGTGCATATCAGTCTGCCATGGTTGAGATTCTAGTTTGACTAGGGGGTAAAGTTGTGGTGCTTGAGGAAATTCTTGAAGTGGATGGAGATGAACAGATGAGGTGCTTGGTTGATGAATAGCTGGTTTATGGGAGTGGACTATGGTGGATACTATGGTGAGGTAATGGTAAATTAAGGTGTATTTATAGTGATTGAGGATGGTGCAAAACTTTTAGAGGCAACAGTAGTGAGGGAAGCTAGTTCAACAGATTGTTTAAGGTAAGCATCATCTATATGGCTTATCAGTGTAGAGGTTAAAGCTTCTAACTTGTCAAAAGTGTCCAAGACAAATTTATGTAAATCTTAATGGATAGGCACCCTTTTTGTTCAATAAGTTGAAAAAAATCAGGGTCTAACACAATTTCATGAATGGCATTCTCAAATTTAGTTCTAAAAAATGAGAGGTCGAATGACAAATCAAATGGAATTTCCTCTATATTTGACAACTCCTCTGGGAGTGAATTTTCTTTGACTAACTGGCTACTATTTGCCCGAGTTTATACCTTTTTAGGTTTTCTTGAAATTTTGTCTTGGTCATCAACTATTGTAGGAGGGTTTGGATCTGGACTTTCCCTGGTATAGTGAGTCTTCTTAGGAGCTAGAATTTTAAGATTTTTAACTATTTTTATTAAATTTTTCAAAAACAACTTCTGAAAATGACATTAAGGGGCTCAAAATGAAATTTAAGGTTTCCTTAAAGTTTTATCAGACTAAGGATCGAAGTCCGCTTTATGGTCACCAATTATGTTATCACTCCAAAATTTCTTTAGAAGTTTTTAGAGAAAGAAATGTTCAGAGGTAACCACAAACAAACTTTGGAGATTAGGATCTAGCCTTCGTAATTCTCAGACAGGGCACTCTCTTTTTTATTTAAATTTATTTTAGATAATGGATTTTAGGCTAGTTATGATTGTACTTGGGTTTTGAATTGAATTTGGGTGGTGGGATCACTTACTTAGATGAAAAAAGGGTTTCTTTTACCATTGGGCTATGGGTCAAATGTCAGACAAACAAGATTAGATCAAGTTCTAAAAACAGTGTCTACAAGGAAAGATAGGTGATTTGTTATAGATCTCAAAGGATGGATGGTGAAGTGGTTTCTAATCGGATCCAGGGAGAAATTAAGGGTTCCTTAGGCTAGATTATGAAGAGGAATGCAAGAGGTCAATCGGGATAGGAGAGAAATTAAGGGTTCTCAAATCTAGATATCAGAGGAAAACATATAAATGATTAACTGCAAACAGAGTGTACTTAAACAAATTCTGAGTTAAATTTCCAGTTAATTCATTCAAATTTTGATAACGTTTAAGTTTATGAAACACATAAGAAAGTAACAAAATCAGACAAAGAAAATACTTCATTGTAATAGCTCATCTCATGAATCCTGTATTGCAATCTTTTTATTACTTGCTCCAGACTGTTCGCTTGAAAATTGGTACAATAACCCTTAGGTTTAAGATAAAAATAACTCTACAAATATATAGTAATCCACACTCAATACTTTGATTTATGAAGTATTTATACAAAAATAATTTACACAATATCCCAAACTATATTGGGAACTAATCTAGGAGAAAGAAATATCTTCATGCAAGAAGATAGAGACAACTATTGAACTACTATTTGTTGTCCCTATTATTTAGGTTCTGCTGCCTTTCATCTTTTTCCCTTTAATCTACTTTGTTGTTTGATATTCATTTTGGATGTTCTATTTACTTTGACCTTTCATATGATACACTTTGACCTTGTTGACTTGTCAATATCGTTTTATTATGCTCCTTTACTTTTTACAGTACATTTTATATTTTTAATGTGTATTCCTACAATAAATCATTGAATTTTTCCCATGTCTTAGAACTTGGTAATTGGATATTGAGAATATTTCTATATATCTCATCTGCCTCTGTATACTTGGCAAAAGTTGGCTTATTAACAAAAAGGTGTTTTACCTCATGCTGGAGGTAAAACAAATTTTCAAAAGTTTGATACAATAATTTTTCGGTTGGTATGCCCTCCATGGATGAGGTATTCACCTGATCTTTGGCTACTTCCATGATCTTCTTATTATAATCCTCCTGTGTCATTAGCTTATCATTTAAGGATTTGGTAAGCCCTTTTGCCTCAAAACTTTGAACTTAACCATGAATCTGTCAATGGCCAGTTGCAAGGTTTGGCAGTTGTCATCTAAGTTCAACATCAAAATAGTCTTGGTGAGGACATTTTTAACTTCCAAAATTGTACCTATTTTGTCAGGTATCTCAAATTCTTGCAGTTCATACTTGTTATTAGATTTGAGGAAGTGAATGATCCTTGAGGTTTCCTCTGGCATGCCTCAAAGTTCTCCTTTAACCCACTGAATGGCTTACGTAGCCTACTTTATCAAATCAATTTGTTAAAAAATAACCTAGATGGATGACTAAATATCATTGATAGAGTCAATGAAATTGGCCCACAGTTGCTCCTTAGTCTAACCTAAAGGTTTATTTAGTGTTAGTTCCTTCTCTAGGCATTTGATTCTTTCAGTCATTCTTGTAGATTTCTGTAGTTCTTCTTTGTTCAATATTTGGGCAAGTCTGCAATTTCTCTCCAGGTTGGTCACTTTCTTCTTAAGCCTGTTCATCTCAGTGGTATGAATGGACATTTATTCCATTGCCTTGACCAACCTATTTTCTTCATCACCTATCGAGCTCATTTCGGATGTAGTTGGTGTAGATGCCGATAGAGTTGTGGCCATTAGAGCAGTGGGGACCAATGAAGCTACCAAAGTGGAAGCTATAGCAATGGTAACTGTTGGGATGACAATTGTAGGAGCATAATCAAGACTACATTGTTTGAGTTGAATCAAGCTATCTAATTCTTTCTCTGTATCCTTTAATTGATCGTTTAGCTGCAGCATTAGGTCCATCATCTCTTCATGGTTGGTATGAATCTCCAAGAACTCCTTTGTCTATGGGTGTTGTAAATGAGGAAACTTAAGCTGTTTCTTGAGGGCTGCTATGTCCTCATTATTCATTTTTTCAGCATTTCAGCAGCCTTAATGTCACTTGGATCATGGCCAAGTTCAATGACCAAGTCCTCCAATGACTTTATACTTTTATCTTTGGCCTCTGAGGAAGCCTTCTCCAATTTTTACTAGGCTGTCACATTATCTAATGAATCCTGCAACTTTTGGGCAACCATGGCCTTTCTTGTAAGGGTGGAGTAAATCATTTCTCCAACCTGTTTGTGGAATTCTCTATCGTCAATGGGATGAACATCCTTGGCCATCACCTCAAAATTAGTCTTCTTATAGTCAGCCGAGGTCTTTGGTTGCTGCATAGTGGGCTGTAAAAATGACACCTGCATCTTTCTTGCTTTGATGTCAAAGGCTGACATCAATTTGCTCTGGTTTGGTGGTGTATGCTTGAAGTATTTGGTATATGTCTCTACCTTCAACTTCTCATTCCTCATCTTTATCTCTTTGAACATGTCTTTGATGTCCTTTTCTTTGTCAGCTGACCTTACAAAGGAAGAAACCTCAACACTTTGTTGTCTCTCTATTATTTGAGAGTTGGAGGTTGATGGTTATTGTGTTTCACCTGATGCAGCTGTATATTTGCTACTCCTCCCCATCGTTTCAGTGTCAGTTATTTCCACTGATTCAATGTTCTCCTCCTATTCAGATATAGGATTCAACTTGGGCCTTTTCCTTAGCTCAAACAACTCATCTTTAGTCTCTATGGCAGAGCTGGATGTCTCTTCCGTGTTCCTTTTTGGATTCTTTTCTTCATTGGCTGGGGTCTGAAACATAGGATGAACATTCATTAGTTCTCCTAATTCTGGAACCTGCAGGAAAGAGCTCTGGTCAAATTGCTTTTGAAGATCAACCAATGTGTTTTCGACATCCACAACTATGTTATCCATATCAATAAATGTGTTTTCCACCCACTCAGATTGGTTAGCGAATTGTTCAATGTGAGGTCTTGGGTGGTGGATGCATGGTCCCAGCTTGACCCTAAGTCTAAGTTTATTTATAACCCCATGAGGGTCATACTGTCACATGAAGTTGTTGTTGAATTTCATCTACTGTAGTATTTTGTTAGCCTTCGGTCCAGCCTCTATGTTGTTGCAAATGAATGGACCCAATTGGTTCTTCATCTTAAATTGGGTTTTCTTCCTAGCGAATAGGAAGTGGACCTCATCAGAGTTGATAATCTATCTGAAGTACTCAAGTTCAAATATCGTCATAGGGAGGTATTTGGGCAACTTATAGGGGGCTAGTTGGTAGCCATAAACTCTGATCTCAGTGTGGTTCTGCTACAAATACCAGTCTCCCACCTTACCTTTCTTAGCTAATTGTAGCACCCTTTTGATCTATTGGCTGATCCTAGGTTGAGTATTAGATGTTAGCATGTTCATGACTGGGTATACAAAGGAGTCTATGAAGTCTTTGTAGGTGAATGTTGTGGAAACATTCTGGACCAAGGGTGTGCAATAGACCACTGATGTATCCTTCCCTTTGGTCTCTAACTTTTGGATACTTACATGGAACTTATCTATTTGGTAATACAAAAACATATAAAACAACATTGAAGAGTATTTGAAGACCCTTTCAGTGGGCAGTTTCATGAATTTTTCATGCATTATATCTGCAATGAACTAAACATAATTGTGCATGATAGCAGGAGGCTTGCTTGGGGTGAAAATGGACAAGAAGGCCAGGATGACCTCATCCACATGCTCATCTAAAGTGTATCCTAGGATGCATGAGAGCAGCGTGATGATGTGTCCACCAGTCTTTGAGAAAATGGTAGCAGCATAGGATGGAGTATCTATAGGAGTAGGAGGTCTTCAATGATGAATGTCTGGAAGAATTGCCTTATCTTAACTAGGTCTAGTGTGGTGTACATGTCCAATAGGTCTCCAATGGATAGAGGGGTTTGATTAGGGCTAGGATGGATTTTTAGCATTTAGTTGATGGACTTTGGTGTAATGGTAAATAATAATTGCTAGTTTGGGGCAATAATAGCCCTTTGGCTAGGGATATAATAGGCATGACAAAATGTACTATATCAAGGAATGGGTGAACTTCTAGCAATGTGTATTTGGGTAAATTAGATTCCCAAAGGTGGATGTCATCCGCATGGTATATAAATATGTCCTTACTCCAACAGTGGAGCTTCAGAAGGTGGGTTTGAGTAGCAGTGTCTTTTATTTGGAAATCCCTGTCTCCTAGTGCCAGATGCTCTATGTCCAGGTGAGGGGTTAGCATAGGTCTCACATGCAGAGATGTCTGGGTAGCCATTTTTAGGGGGAAAGGTGTGAATTAGGCTTATACAGGTTGTAGAAGTGAAATTTTGAAAACTCTGATGGAGTAAAAGGGTAATTTGCAGTTTACAAAATAGGGGTTTGGTTATTCAGGTGGAAATACTCTCAAATTCACGGAAAATGAATTAAATTTAATTAATTAATGTTTGAATTGACTGTACGTTTTCAAAATTGAGAGGGCCACTCTGGTTTGTTCTTAAAAATACCTGGAATTGATGGTATAGGCTACAAACTAGTTTTCATGGTGGCTGTAGAGGGTACGGTTTCTTTAGCTATGCACTAGATGGCTGAATTGGGCGTTCAGAGCATGTTTAGAATGTAATCAGTGGTTAAATTCAGTTGCAGAGGCTTAGGGTGGTGCAAGAAAGCTTATGCAGCATTCATAGTGCAAATGAGGGAAAGGAGTCAAAATGGGCGTCTTCAGCCTTTTAACCTACAACGATTACAATTTGGCAAGGAATTCATAATGAATAATGGATGGTTTAGCTTTTAGCTGGGAGGCAGTTTTAGGGGCCATTGCATCACTTTTGGCCGTTGGGCAGTGTTTCCTCGAGAGCATGCGATTTCACCTAGAGTTGCCACGTAGCTAAAAAGGGCCCAAGAAAAACCAGGAATCTCATGTGCTCTCATGCTGGTAAAGATCGAAAAGGGAATCAACGTGATATGGATGCACACCATCAAATCTAGGGGTGAAAGATCTGGTTGTCGTGTAATAAAAATGCACGGAGGGAATAGGGGTGGATATTTGCAGGGCCCTGGGGATTAATTACAATTAATTGTAATTAATTAATGAATAAAGCGGGGATTAAAATACAATGAGCAGGATTAATAAAGTGGGACCAGGGTTGAATGTGGCGGAGTTTTCTTAAGCGCACTAAGGGTGGTGGGTTAAAAGGGTTTTTTGGAAAAATTTGAATTGGGGAAACTAATTAAATAATGAGGGGGGGGGATAAAAATTAGGAACAAGGGTTTTTATGGGTTTTTAGGGAAATTAATGAGGGGGAAGAGGATTTTTTCAATGGGGAGTTGGTTTCACACTAGGGAAAATGGGTTTAGGATAGGGGGATGACCTTTGGAGGGTAATTTGCTAGGGAAATGTGTGAAACCAAGGGGTAATCATAGTCAATTCAAAATTATGAATCCTATTATTATAGGACCATAACAGGTTCACTAATGTATATTGTGAACACACGACCATATATGTGCTATGCAAACAACCACCCTAGCCAAGCTATGGTTATGCCAACCAAATTATTTTGGAGGGTAGATAACCATGTTCTACAATACCTTAGAGGCATTACCCAGTTTGGACCACGTTTGGAATATGGTAGAGATGGATATAGGGAGTGAATTGTGTGGCTTCACATATGCAGATTAGTCAGGGAGTCATAAGAGCGAAAGAGTACATTAGGTGGAAATTTCAGTGTTGGGTCCACAACGGTTTCCTAGTACAACAGGAAGAAAAGATCTATGGCAATCAACTTGATAGAAGTTGAATACATGAATTCCATTCAAGCAACATGTGAGGTGATATGCATGAGAAAGATAATATTTGGATTATTTCGTCAGATGGTGGATCCAACTGTGATTTATTGTTATAATCATAGTTGCATCAAGCTCTTTAAAAATTCTATTTTTCAAAATTGATCCAATCATATAGATATTTCGTATAACCATTTACAAGACCATGTGGAGAGGCTCATAATTTTGTTGTAGTACATTCTAAGAAAGGAACTAGATGCCGATATTTTAGAAAAGGCCTTATTAGGAGGAAATTTCAAGTTCCATAGGTGCAAGATACGGGTGGTTGATAATCCCTTTCTTGTTGAGAGGGAGTTTTCTCTTTTTTTTTGCTGTGTAAAGACTAAGCTATTGTATTAAAAAAAAGGATAAAAATATTTACAAGAGGTATACACCTCTGAGAGCTATTGTTCAGCTCTCTGTCATGGCTTTTCTCATTACAACTGGTATTTCTGCTTGCAAAGCCAGAAAATACAAAGGACCAAAAAGGAATGTTTTGAACTTGAACTGGTCCAACCTGGACATATCAAACTTGACTGAGACAGACAAAAAACCTCTAGAAAGACCAGACCCCGAGATCTGTTACAAAAGACCGAGTGCCCAAGGCAGCAAAACTATAGAGACGCCATTCCATCAAGCCTAGACATAACAAAAAGACAAAAAAAAGAATGAGGTTCGCCTGAGGGCAGGCTTACCCCAGAATCTTCTGTAGTCATTTGCTGTGAGATTTCTTCGCCTCAGCTTCGCGTTCCATCGCCCTTTTCTTCCGGTCTTCAGCTGCCTGAACCGGGTCTCGCTCCCAAGTTACTTCCACTCCTTCTGGAACGTCCTCGATACTGTCATAACCAGGAGGCAGCTTGAGGTACAGGGCATAATCAAAAGAGTCCTCCTCATCCGCATTCTTCAAACCGCTCTGAGTGGGGGTGACCTTGCTACAATGAGAATCCATATGAGCCGCCAGAGTTTCCTTAGCAGAATCCATTGGTTCTTTCCGCTTGAGACTGCTGAGTTCTTTTAAGGCTTCCTCCCGCTCTGCCGAGTAACCTACAGAGCTATCCTCCTCAATTCTATTCAGTACCTCTGGATTGTAAGAGTTATCCTTGGACTTGGAGGAATTGTCTGAGGTGGTGGGCGTCTTCTCTCCCATATCATTTTTGCAACTCTCCTCCTCCTCATCCTCCTCATCAAAGATAACAGTGATGTTGGCTTTGACAACTGGCCTATTCGTCTGGTGGCGATAGCGAAATGTTGCTATCTGAACTGTGTTGTCTAAATCACCTGAATGCTTCGAGGCACCTGAGGGAGGTGAAGCACACGCTAAAGGTGGAATTCGCTTCGGACTGGGCTGTCCGCTGTGTCTGGTGCCACGCGTCTGACTGGAATGACCACCCCTGCGAGGCACCTTGTGACCAAAGCGAGGAGCCATTATGAGCGTAATAACCTCTGCAACGCTATGCAAACCAAGCTTACCCAGTCTGCAACTGCTTCTGTTGCTGCAAATGCCGTAGGAGAGATTGTCTTGAAGAGTCTGCTGCCGGAATATCACCTGCACCTTCGTCTGGGCTGGGTTCACTATCCCCGTGAAGATTGGGCGAGGAATGTCTGCGAGGATGGGTAAATTTCTTGCAGAACTTCCCGGCTTCACATTGCCCTGAACCACCAAACTATCAAAGCCTGTGCCAACCCGCATATCTGGGCAGAGGAATGTTTGCGCCATGATAAATGCAATGTCTGCAGCACCTTGAAAATGCCCCTGTATTGAAGGGCTTTTAATGCACCTGGAAGTACTGGAACCCGATGCCAGCCCGATGCCCATGGTTACCAGTTGTCGTGAACGTGAAGGCATGTGGACGGAGCGTGGGATGTAATGACACTTCAGATCAAACATTAACACCCGCATCCGGGTGGTCTTGATTCTGCCTCTGGACATCTATTTTTGAGATTTCCTGGAAGGTGTACCATTCATTCCCTGGTACATTACCTTGAAGGGATCCTTCGAAATGGTCTTTTCCTCTTTCTGCTCCTAGGTTTGCTAAGAAATCTGCTAATTTATTTCCTTCGCGTCTGATATGGTTAAAGGTTGCAGCTTTGTTGTCCCGTAGCCATAATTGAAGTAGCTCCAGCCTGGTAACCATTCTCCAGCTCCTACTAACTTTCTGTGCCTCTGTTCCTTGTTGAATCTTAATTGCCATGTTGATTAAGATTTGAGAGTCTCCCTCCACAATTAGGGGAAAGAAGCTATCCTTTTGGGCAATGTTGAGACCTTTCCATAATCCTTCAAGTTCAGCTACATTGTTTGTATTCCATCCAATGGAGCCAAAGAAGACTTTAAGCACTTGTCCTTGGTGATCTCTGAAAACTCCACCATATCCTGTGACTCCCGGATTACCCTTGGAAGCCCCATCAAAGTTGAGCATAAACGAATTGGGAGGCGGAGGGGTCCAGTGAGAGGGGATATCCTTCTGTTTATTAATACTTCTTGAGAGGAAGTTGGTAGAACTTAAGTGAATTTGCCAATTATTCCAAATTGCTTGTTCCTTGTTGTTGGATGGGAAGTCCTCCTGTGACCAGCATCTGATGGATAGAGTTTCCTGTACATTCATGACTATGGTCTGCCAAACTTGCTGCACATCCATTGATTGGTTTTTGAAGATTCTGCGGTTTCTCTCTTTCCAGAGATTCCACATAACAATTCCCGGGATTATTTGCCAAAGCGAATTCAGGATGTTACTTTGATACGGGTTCTGAGGCCAATTACGTAAAGTGTTGTTTACATTTCCTATCTCGCGGCCTTCCTTTTGGCAACGAAAAGTGACTTTCTCCCACATTTTTCTGCTAAAAGGACATAGTTGCATAAGGTGCACAGCGGTTTCCTCCTCCATTTTGCAGTTGAGGCATATTGAGGGTCCTTCGAATTTTCTTTTTCTGAGGTTATCCCAGGTGAGTATTCTGTTGTGGGAGAGTAGCCAAAGGAATGTAGATATTTTTGGCCAGATCGGGGGGCTCCATATTTTTTCCCAAAGTTTGTCCTTGGTGAGCTGATCTTTGATAATAATGTGGTATGCTTCTTTGGTTGTGTATGTTCCTTTCTCTTCATAACCCCACCTTAATTTGTCCTGCTCAGTCGATTTGAGAATTTGTCTCTTTTGGAGCTCTTCAGCAAGGGATTGTTGGACAGCCTCTGGACTGTCTGAGATAAATTCTTGAGTATTGCTCCAAATCCTGTGATCCGAGTCCCGATGATCATGCCAGAATTGATTTACCTTTGCCTGTAGGTGCATTTGATGTGCAGGAATTCCTTGAATGACGTTGGCGAGACATGGGGATTGTTGCCAAGAATCCATCCAAAAACGCGCAATGCTACCATCCTTCACTTCCCAGAAACTATGATTTTGTATCAGATCTCTGTGCATTATCGCAGAACCCCAAATGATTGAGCCTTTGCTAGTTTCTGTCATTCTTATACATTCCTCAAGAGGTAGATTGCTGGCATATTTTGCAGACCAGAATTTTGCCCATAATGTTTCTGGGAACGCTAGCCATTTCCACCAAATTTTTGCTCCCATGATCACATTACTGTGTTCAGGATCTCTGAGGCCAATTCCTCCCACTTTCTTTGGGAGACAAGCTTTTTCCCATTTGATTAACGTCCACTTCCTATTGTGACCAGAACCGCCCCACAGGAAGTTTCGTTGCAGTTTCTTTATGGCTTTTAGAACCCACTTTGGCGCTGCCAGAATAGAAAATAAGTATAGAGGCATGGATTGTAAGACAGCTTTAATGAGCACAAGTCGACTTGCCATGTTTAGGGAGCAGTGAGTCCAAAGCAGGAGTCTTGATTCCAGCTTTTCCAGAAGGGATGTCCAGGAAGAATGTTTCCGAGCTGACTCAATAAGAGGGGCACCTAGGTAATTAGACGGTAAGGAGGCAATGGAGAATCCCAGGATTCGAGCTATGTATCGCTGAGTGGTCGGGTGGGTGTTAAAAAAGAATATCTGGGACTTGATTCTATTGATGCAAGCGCCTGAGGCAGTGGAGAAAATGTTAAGCAGAGAGTTAAGAGATCGAGCTTCTTGGACAGAAGAGTGGCCAAAGATCATATTGTCATCGACAAATTGCTGATGGGAGACAGTAGGCGCGCCATGAAGAGAGATGCCTTTGAGAGCATTGGACTGAAGAGCAGCATGTAGGCTTCTTCCCAGACCTTCCGTCATGATTATAAACAGGAAGGGAGATAGGGGATCACCTTGCCTCAATCCTCTTGAGGGGCGGAAAGTAGCAGAGGGAATCCCATTTATCAAAATGGAAAAGAAGGAGGAAGAGACCATATTCATGATCCATCTAATCCAAGTATTGGCAAAACCAAAAGCACTCAAATTTTTTTTCATATAATCCCAGCTTATACTATCGAAAGCTTTTGAGAGATCAATTTTTAGAAGCATACCTGGTTTTTTTGAAAGCTTTAGAGAGTGTATGATTTCATGCGATAGAATTATTCCATCAGTGATTTGCCTTCCTTCAACATATCCTGATTGCTCCGGGGAGATGATGCCTGGCAGTAGTGGTTTCAGTCTTACAGCCACTACTTTAGAGACAATCTTGTAGATAATATTGCATAGGGCAATGGGCCTGAATTTGTTTGGGGTGCTGGAGTCCTCCGATTTAGGAATTAAGGCGATAAAAGTTGCATTTAGGCCTGGATATATCCATCGTAGGTTTCGAGACTCTTCTACCACTTGCCACACCTCCCATTTAATTAGTTTCCAGAAGTGTTGAAAGAATTTTGAAGAGAAACCATCGGGACCTGGAGCTTTACCGACTTTTAAGGATTTTGCAGCGGATTCCACCTCCTGTAAACTGATGGGTTTAAGAAGCAGGGAGTTTTGTTCCTCAGACACTAGTCGTGGAATATTCTTGGTAATGTTGTTTATAGCCTCATCTCTGTTGAGATTTGGTTCTTGACTCATTTCTTTAAAATAATGGAGGAATTCCTTTTCTATGTCTTCCTGGGTCTCCAGTTTTTCGCCTTGAGCATTGATAACCTGAGAAATTTGATTGTGCATTCTTCGTTGCACTGTGGTTCGATGGAAGAACTTGGTGTTCTTCTCCCCTTCCTTCAGCCATCGGATGCGGGATTTCTGTCTCCATAGAACTTCCTCTTGTTGCTCTCGTTCCTGGAGTTTGCTTTCCATTTCTTGTTCCTTGTGCGCTAGCTCCTCTGTTCGTCCTTCTAGGATTAATCTCTGTTGAATTGATTTGAGTTCCTGAAGAATCGATTCCTTTTCCTTAAAGATGTTGCCAAATTTATCCTTATTCCATTTCTTGATTTCTCCTTTAAGGAACTTCAATTTCTTTTGAAATCTGGCCATGTTGGAGTGTTCTATAGGGTTGCTATTTTGCCAAGTTGTAGTTATGAAATCCTTGAATTCAGGATGTGAGAGCCAGAATGCTTCAAATCTGAATGGTTTTTTGTTGTTATTGCCCGGTCTGTTCCAAAGCATTTCTATGGGCCAATGATCCGAGCCTGAGAAAGGAATGATATGTGCTGTAAACTCGCCTCCCACATGGATAGCATTGTCAGAGATCAAGAACCTGTCAAGACGCGAAGCAATCTGCATTGGAATAATCCTCTTGTTCGTCCAGGTATAAAGGCCATTTGTTGTAGGAAGATCTATAAGCCAGTTGCTCTGAATAAAGTCCTTTAGAAGTGTTCCATCTTTGTTAGTTCTGCGGCGTCCTCCTATCTTTTCCTCTGAGTTAGCTATCATGTTAAAGTCTCCTCCTATCACCCATAACGGATGCCGCCTGTCCTGATTGAGCTGTGCTATTGTATTTAAAATTGCTGCTTTCTGCTGCGTTTCTTGGGGAAAATAGACATTCGTTAAGTGTCCATGAATGTTGGTACCCATAAGATGAAAACTGGCCTGAATGAAGCTTTTGTTAGCATGAATATTATTTAACTGAATCTTTCTTGCATCCCATAGAATTGCAAGTCCTCCTGAGGCGCCTTGCGCTTCCACTGCTGTCACTTGGCCTCCCGCCCATGCTTTAGCAGCTGCTCGTTCTAAAAAATTTAGTGAGCATTTAGTTTCTTGAAGAAATAAGATTGCTGGTTGTTCTTCCATGATCAAGTTTTTTAGGAGTTTACTTTTCCTGGGGCTGTTGAGCCCTCTTATGTTCCAAGATATTAACTTCATTGAGAAGGGTTGAAGTTGATGTTGAAGTACTTAGTAAGTTTGGCATATCTGCCAGACTCCACTAAGACCGCTCCAAGCTTGATAGTTCGTTCCAAATCTGTTTTCCTGCCTCTTTTTTTGCTGTCTTTGAATGCAAATTTGCCATCCCATTTACTGCCTATTTGTATTCCAAGGGAGTACTTCTTTTGTGCCTTGCTTAATATTTCCACCAAGTTGTCAACTTGGTTTTCTTGGATTTTTTCAAAGTTACCTTGTTTGCAGGCTTGTTCCATTCCTATGAGGTCAAGTTCCCCAATATCAATTGGATCACTATCATCTTCCATGGGTTGTATTTCTTGCAATTGTTCTTCTACCTCCTTCACTTTGTCCTTACTTTGCAAAGGTTTATCAATATCCATGGCTGGGTTGCTC
>APFE031219757.1:0-16205 GCA_000404065.3 Pinus taeda
AAATCTGAAATGCTCAATAAGGAGATGAAAGGTCAATCTCATCATCAACCAAGGAAAGAAATTCTTCAAAGAAAATCTTTTACTCCTCCTATGAATAATGTTGAATGTTATGTATGTCATAATCTTGGTTATGTTGCAACCAGATGTAGAAGAAGAAGGTTTCAAGACCATCACGCAGAAAGATCATCTCATTCAAGGTACTTTAATGGATATTGCTCTGCTTACAATATATTTGGTTACAGAGCTGTTGATTGCAGTAGAAGAAATATGAGACATGTAAGATGTTACACATGTAACAAGCTTGGACATATAGCTAAGGAATGTAGGAACAAAGTATGGGCACCATACCAAAAGGAGAAAACATCATCATCACACTTGAAGATGTGGAAGAAGAAAGAAGTACAGTCAGAAAGAGGCGACACAACACAACATACAGACATAACAGAATCAGAGGGAGCTGGAAGTGTAAAACTTTAGTGTCCTAAATCTCATATGCAAGTTTCTTAAAGAGAAGTCACGTATATACGCGAGTTGGTTATGGCATAATCGCGTATATGATTGGTTGAGGAAAGGCAGTAGGAATAGGTTCAGGAAAAGGATCGGTTATGATTCGATTTATTATTTGCGCTATTTGTTAATGGTTACAATTTGCTGATGATGTGTAGAAATGACTTGATGGTTAGAAGTGTTTTGTTTCTAATGATGATGTCTTGATACTTCTTGCTGATATGCATGATCATATCTAATAGTAAACAAGATGGCACATGGTTTAGGGGGAGCATGTGCTTTTAATGCATTGTTGGCATTATAGTTAATAGTCCTTGGTGATGATGCTTATATGGATAAATGATTCATCTTGCTATGATATGGTTATGAGTTGTTAAGATGATTCTTAGGGTTACATAGTTGATATTTAGATCATATTTGTGGTTGATTCTCTAATGGTGCTTACATGGTGATCTTCGTAAGGATAAGGAGAAGTACATAGCTTGAACTCACATCTTCCTTACTTGATGATGAGTCACTCATATGTTGTTGTCGTCATATGCGTAAAGATCATATATTACAGTTATGATGCAGGATTCCTATTGTTCTTGGCACATATATGGATGAGGATTGTTGGCTGGATACATGGATGATTATTCAAAGTGGCATTGTTGGAGACATGATGTTCATGCAGATCTGGGTGGCTATGATAGAATGTGAATGATTCTGTATATACAGAATTCTGTTCAAAAGGATGAGTTGATACGGACATACTGCTGGTCTAGTTGCTGTTGACAGATGCTATGGAGCAGATCATACAGTGTCATTGCTGATGTTTATCATGATCTTATTTAGGTGTTTGGTCTCTGTTATAAATGTCATGTATATCATTTGATGTAAAGGTCATATCAAGACTCATGATGTAATAGTGTGTCTCTATCTATTGTAGTCATTTGATGAGATCTCTTCAGGTCATGTAACGACCTATGTTGGTTTCCCCACTATGCCTGGGATGAATGGTGTTATTCTCTTATGTTATCATATGCAAATTTTTGGTATATCACCATTGTGATGGGAGATAGATGTATGTATGAGTCTTTAGTGATAGGAAGGTCATTTATGATGTATAGAGTCATGTTCTTCTTGTAGAACATCCTTTTGCAGACCTTTCTTACAGTCAGGGGGAGCATGATCAAGCATATTTCAGCAGAGCAGAGATTTCAGCATGTTCTCAGAAAGAGCATGGACAAATTGGTGCACCATCGCCTATACAAAGGGGGAGCTCATTCAGAGATTTCAGCAGGTACTCAGGGGGAGTATGGACAACGGAGTGTATATCTAGGAAAGAACATATCTTGGTCTGCCCTTTGCCCTTGATGTCAAAGGGGGAGAGTGATTTGGTGTTGTTGCCATCAAGTCCAAAGGGGGAGATTGTTGGCATTATGATGCATGTGTTGTACTTGATGGAAACCCACTCATAAAATAACATCTCATATATATATAATCAGATGAATCTACAAGAAGAGATATCAGATGTGATAGAATACATGACAATGCAAAGGAATCAAACAATAGTCCTTAGTATGACAAGTTAGCTTTGCCATCAAGTTCAAAGGGGGAGATTGTTGGCATTATGAGACAAGTGTTGTCCTTGATGGTAACTCATATAGGTAACAGATCATAGTGCAACAGGCCAGTAGCAAAGATTGATGATCAACCTCTCAGAATGGAAGAAAATAAGGGGTTCATAGGTACACTGTTCAAAAGGTGCAGACCCGCAGGTACACCGATTAGAAAGTGCGGCCATGTCCGCAGGTTATCCGAACAGAAGGTGCGGACCCCAGTGCACGCACTTCCATGCAGAGAAGAGCACAGGCACGTGGGAAATCCTATGGTGATCCATGGTATCTAGTCCAACATGTTTGATCCTATGGTTTTGGTCCGTGGTATTGCATCCAAAAGTGTTGAACCCAAGTATTGAATCCTTGGT
Source organism: Pinus taeda (assembly GCA_000404065.3). NCBI lineage: Eukaryota > Viridiplantae > Streptophyta > Pinopsida > Pinales > Pinaceae > Pinus > Pinus taeda. The sequence continues at coordinate 2,477 of APFE031219757.1, forward strand.
ATTGTTTCTCAATGGTTTTGGTCCATGGTTTGAGAAAGGCCTAGACTATAAAAAGGGGAAGGAGATCATTTGGAAGAGGGTGTTATGGGTTGAATATCTTAAGGTGATCTAGATCTGAAATACTTGTGATCTGTTGGTGAGTGATAGCTAGATCTGAATCAAGGAGAAACCTGAGTATTATAGAAAAATCAACTGATGGGTCGAGATCTCCATGGCGCATGATCAGATCTGTAGATCTGATAGTCTGGGGTATGCTTGAAGACTGAAAAACTATCTATACCTGCAGGACCGCAGGTGCGACGCAGTGCAGGTGCAGATACCCGCAGAGCAGAAGAGTGTGCAGGTGCATATCTAGTCGCAGGACCGCAGGAGCGACACGGTGCAGGTGCGGATACCCGTAGAGCAGAAGAGTGCGCAGGTGTGGATGTAGCCGCAGGACCGTAGGTGCGACACGGTGTAGGTGCGGATACCCGCAGAGAAGAAGAGTGCGCAGGTGCGGATACCCGCAGATAAGAAGATTGTGCACGTGCGGATACCCGCATATTAGAAAGCAGCACAAGCGCGGATGTTTGCAGATGTCTAGTGGTGAAGTTGCGAACCTTGCTTGAAATTTGTTTTAACTACATTTGACTATTCTTCAGGGTTCTGGGTGCATAATTGATGTCTGGTTACTGGTATTGAGTTCTGATAACAACATGATTATGTTTAGCTTCAGTCTTGATGGTTGAATGGATCAAGTTCTTAATGAATTATCTTTATGTGATCTGATGTACTAGATCTGGTTGATAACTCACATATTATCCTTGTATATGTATTGGTGTTTGGGGGATTCAGAAGATTGATTGATTATGTTAATGGGTCCAGTATGAAAATTGGATGAGATGTGGCCTTTCAGATTATGTGTTGTGCTTCAGGTGTATCCAGTATGAAAATTAATGAAACGTGGTACCCGAAGGGGAGATGATTGTAGGTTGGTGCCCACGTACTAGTACAAGAGCTAAGGGGGTGGTAGCTCCCTTCCAGTAGCAGTTGAAAACTTTGGAGCATTGTAGCAGGTAGCAGCTTGCGTACTAGTAAATGGATCAGCTAGTACAAGAATTATGGGGGTTGTAGCTCTCTGCAGGTAGAAGCCTGCGTACTGGTATAAGACTGCACCAGTACAAAAATATTTTAAAAGGATTTTCTTATTAAGAAGAAGATTGAGATGACTTGTAGCAGGTGGTTTTCTCCCACATTGGGTTTCCACCTTATATCATGGTGTTCATGTGTGTCGCTTATGTGTGATGATCTGTTCTATTTTACTGCACCTGTTTACTGTTAATATGGTTGATAATGTTCTAATGCACTCATTAAGCATCTACTAACTGAATCATAAGAAGTTGTGGAAGTAGCATATATGAATCTGAATATGGAAATGAAAAAGTATTATTGATGTGATAATACTAATTCACACCCCCCCTCTCACTATTATTTCCAACACTAAATTCCAGTATGAATTCACCCATTATACATCATACTACTCTTTCCTTTGAATAATGGAATGACATTGCAAATATGGGCATGTATGTATGCTAAGAAGAGTTACAACCAAGCTCATCAAAACAACTCTAAAAGGAAAATATGTGCATAATCTACTCTTAACTAGCACGTTCATGCCACCATTTCATCCCTCATATATAACCTTTCAATGATATGCATGAAATATTTCTTAATGAAATAATGGTAAACTTGTTTAAAAACTTATATAACTTTCACATGGTGTGAAAAACAAGTATTTATTTTTTCAAATCATTTTTTAAAACTAAAGCAATCACCAACCCCTAAACCATGAAGAATTACATTTTGTAAACAAAAACAATCACATAATAGACACAATAATTTATCCTAGAAACCTAAATGGAAAAACCAACTTCTAATGGGGCTCAATTTATCCATTTCAACAATCTCTAGTGCAATGCATCTCTTGGCTCTTTATGCATCTTCCCTTTTTAGCTAGCAAAAGCCGTTTGAGAATGAAATTAATGAAAGATGTAGAGAGAGTTGGGGGTAAGGAGAAGGCTAACAGGAATGATCCTTCATTTCCCCTTTCTAATCTTTATTTCTATTTTATTTTATCTGTTATCTTTTAAATGGTCCATTTTTCCCTCTCATTTTAATTTGTCTTATTCTATTTACATTCAAAGTAGTTTACAATGTTCATTAACCTTCATAAATTACTGGATTAATCTTATAGGTATTGACTCTTACACCTTTTCATTGATTCAGATCCATTCCAATTCACACCTCTCCATTGAGAGGCTTTTTTTGTCTCCAAAATCTTGAAAGAAACCAATCTAGATCAATGTTCCTTCTATCTATAACATGGATTTGACAATTTTTCCTAACTATAACTCTAACTCTAGCTGATGTCTTTGCATACTAGATATGATCCTGGTTATGGTTCTTGCTTTAGATGTCACCTTTCTTGTTCATGCAATACAAAAATTTGTCAACTAACTCTTTGAGAAATCTCTAAATGCAAACTTTTCTCTCAACATCTATTCACATCTCTTTCTTAATCTTGGAGATGGTACATATCGACAATCAATGAAGCCAAGTTGAATGTTGGTGTTCTTGATCAATGTGATCCCAACAAGCAATTCTATCTCATCACAATCCCATAAGGGGACATGTGCCCTACCTTCTATTTCTAGAATCAATCACTTCCCAACATGGAAATAAAAACTAATGATCATTTCAATTGAATAACCATCTTGCATATCCTAAATGTTGGTTGTAGGAGTCTTGGTCATTGGTAAGCTAGTCCATTTATTGGCTAGACATTCTTCAACCAACTTGAAGTGAAAGAGATGTTAGTGCATGCTTGTGCTCCCTCTCTACACTCTTCTACTCTCATCAAACCACTAATTGATTCATTGTTGAGGCTGACCTTTTGTGCTATTTCAACTACTTGGATAACTCATTCTTCTTCTTAGGCCAATGATGCAATGAAATCTTCATTCTCTTTACTATTCACTCTCCTCACTCTTCTAATCACTATGTGGTTTCTAGGGTGAAGCTTTGAATGAAATCACAAAGACTTCATTTATGAATGTCAAGTCAACTAGCAATGGTGGAAAAAGTTCTTTTTGCTACTATAAGTACAACCTACTATTCTCCTCCTCTCCATGTGCCTCTTAGTTTATTGTAGGATTGGATAAGCCTTCTTTCCATTCCTCCTTTAAAATAAATTTGACATGTGGCATGTGACTTGCTTCTCCCAACAAGATGCCACCTAATTCTCTTTATTCCCACAAAATGGACATGCCTTTTGAATTCCAAAAATTCATAATACTATGGTATCTCTTATTGCAATAATGAAAAACAAGGGATGTCTTATTTGATGATTTCCTCTTGGAATTATTTTTCTTCTTCCCTTAACTAATTGGTTTTCTACTTCCTTTGAGTGATGGTGCAAGATTAATCTTCAAGTTATTCTCATCGCTACCTTTGTTCAATCAACCACAAGAAGACTGAGGTGGTAGTGGGATAACCTCTCCACATACTACTTCCTTTCCTTAATAATTAGGCCAACTTTGACATGTCTTTCACCTTTACAAAATGACCTTCATGGTCACCGGCTTTGCACTTTTCTCATAGAATCTCAAGCCTTCATGCTTTACCCACAATGTAACTACAATGGATTTCAAGATGCCTTGCCTTCTCTTGCTTAGTATATGTCCATCATATCTCATCTACCTTAAGAGTTTTGAGTCAATGACCTTAGTATGCTTTTCAAAACCACCAAAATCTTCCTAAGAGAAATCCAAAGAAGGTGACCTTAAAGTGGCCTTTTAAATAATATGATGTTCCCTCTCATTTTCATTTGTCTTATTCAACATTAAGTTTGCATTGATGTGCAATTTTTACTAACCTTCATAAGTTGCTAGACTAACCCTATAGGTATTGACTCTTACACATGTTCATCGGTTCATATCCAATTTAGATCAAAATATAATTATAACATTTTTTATTCCATTTATCTAGTTACAATATTTATATGAGAATACAACAACAAATGGTTAGAATGTTGAGTGAAGAGAGTAGGGATGATATTAGATGCAACTATCTAGACTCAAGCTCTATAGAAGAACAAAAACAATTATTTTTGCAATTAAAAATGTATGTTTATTTATTTTATTCATTTGTGGGTTAATTTATTATTATTTTGTTAATTATAGATAGATATAAATGTATTTTTATCTTTTTCATCAAAGATACTGAAGAGATATACAAATGGAGTACTAGAAACCTAAAAGTTATATTATAATAACCAAGTTTGAATGTTAAAGAATATCATGACTACTCCACACCTTCAGCCATTTAATTTCATATAATGAATTCTTCTACCTTGCTTTGGCCCAAATTCCATGGATTTAATAAAAAAAGAATAATTTCCACCAAGAATTCTCAAAGGAAATTTTAAAGACGTAGTATATTAAATGATTTGCTCAAAATACATAACCCACTTTAAAATAAATAAGTAGAATTTCTAATCAAGTTAGAGAATTTCAACTTGCCCTTTCGACAACAAAATTATTTACAAACTAGGTAAAGGAATGCCTATACAAATGCATAATTGAATCAAGGAGAAGATGACTATGCTTTTCAAAACCACCAAAATTTTCTTAAGAGAAATCCAATGAAGGTGAACTTACCAAAGTGGTCTCAACTATGGTGTTGGCTTCAACAATGGAAATGAAAAGTGGTCATTTAAATAATCTAATTTTCCCTCTCATTTCCATTTGCCTTATTCAACTTTACATTTGCATTGATTTGCAATTTTTAATAACCTTCATAAATTGTTATAATAGCCCTACATGTATTGACTCTTACACATGTTCATCGGTTCAGATCCAATTTAGATCAAGGTATAATTATAATATTATTTATTCCATTTTTCTAATCACAATATTTATATGAGAATACAACAACAAATGGTTATAATGTTGAATAAAAAGATTAGGGATGTTATTAAATGCAACTATCTAGACTCAAGTTTTGAAATAGAACCCAAAAACAATAATGTGTTGCAATTAAAAATGTAGGTTTATTTATTATATTAATTTTAATTAATTTGTGGGTTTACTTTATTGTTATTTTATTATTATAGTTATAAATGTTTTTTATTTTTTCATAAAAGATACTAAGAGATTACAAATGGAGAGTCTAGAAACCTAACAGTTTATATTCAAATAGCCAATTTAAATGGCACTGATATAATGGACGATCATACCTTAAGCCTTTATCATATAATGACTTCTCCTACTTGTGTTGGCCTATTTTTGTTGATTTAATAAAAAAAAAAAAGTAGTTTCTAACAAGAATTCTCAAAGGAAATTTTAAAAGATGTAATATATTAAATGATTTGTTCAAGATACATAGCCCACTTTAAAACAAATAAGTAAAATTTCTAATCAAATTGGGGAATTTCCTCTTGTATTCCTTTCCCTTTTGAAAACAAAAATATTTACAAACTAGGTGAATGAATGCTTATTCAAATGCATAATAGAATTAAGTAATGGACGATCCATTGAATTTCAAGTCATACCAGGCTTCACAATAGCAAAAACGTGGCAAAAGGGGAATAACCAAAGCTCCAAAAACCATTAGCAATATAATATAATTTATATCCAAGCATGGGAATTGAGGGGAACGGGATGAATTTCCCCCATCCTAATTCCTCAACATGATTAGTTGATCCCCTTAAGCCCACAAACCTTGAATTATCACTAGTCTCATGCAATAATGTAGCATGCATGACATTTGTGTAGGTAGTAGATATTATAAAAACATTCAAGTGCAATTTTTTATCTTGGACATTTCTCCAAGACACTTTCTAACTTCACTTATATTATTTCCCCAAAATCCCTTCGAATTAAGCCCCAACATTCTCATTTTATTCAATATTCAAACAAAATATAATAACTACATGCCCCTTCCCAAGTGAGCTTACATGCAATTTTTCCTTAATTATTTTTCCATAAAATCATTTTAGTTGATTCCCTTTAATTTATCTTAATTATAATTCACGCATGCATGCTTAACCTAAAATGTTACTTTAATATTTAACTAAATGCACTTATCAGTACCACATTACTAGAACATTGTACACATGGAAATTCAATTATACATGCACACATTTACTAAGAAAACATGCAATCATGCAAAATACCAAGTAGAATAATGTCTTCAATTTTATGAGGTTTCATATTATGCAATATGAAGGGTGGCTACTAAAGAGTTGAAGGTTATGTATTACTCATGTCCCTAATCCATGTGTAAAGATGATATGAACTTCTTCATAAACATGTGCCCTCACAAATAAGTGACAATGATGTGCTCATTGTAGAGAACCTTGGCAAGCTTAGTCTTGTTCATCTCATGGTACATGTGATCACCATCAATTGATGTTAATATTTAACATAATTAAATGAATAACGTTCTAACTAACCACTTACTTGAAGGTCTATTAGTAGATATATATAAAATTGCAATTAACATGGAAATTTACAACAACTTGGCATAAATCATATTATTAATTCATTTAAATGTCAAGAAAGAAGCTTAGAATAACGTTTATTAATCAATTCCTTTTACAGTAGAGTATGCCCTAGTCAACTAAGAAATCCCTACTCAAGTTGGGTCATGACATGCACCTCTCCTTTAGGGTTCAATAAACTTTATCTCAAAGTTAACTTCCTAACGGCTAAAAAGAAGGTTTTTTTTTTTAATATGTGTAAAAAATTCACTTGTGGTCAACAATTATCTCAAATAGTAATACAATTTAGTGCTCATGTCAATTAATTTGCTTATTTTCAAATTATTTGATAGTTGCAAAATTTTTATGTTATATCCCATTCAATGGGAGGAAACTAGTACAATCTAAAATATAAAATTACATTAATTATTTCATAAATTTCTAAATAAACTAGAATTACATGATCACAATTTAACTTTTATGCTTATTACACATAAACATTAGAGATAGAAATGGTAAGGAAATAATTCTATAATGATATATATATTTCTATATGATTCATTAGTTATAATTTTACCATCTTAATGTTCTAGGCAAAACAAACTTTTAGTTTATATCTATAACCTGAATTTATAATTACTGTATGGAAAAACAAGTTCAAAGAAACCAAATAATACAATCCATGGATTGAGGAACAATTTGATTAGGCAAGCAAAACAAAAGAGATAAGTTTCTTTAAATTTTATAACTCTTAAGCCTACTTCTACCAAAACTATACTAGTTTATCAATCCATTAAATTGGTTCTTTATAATAAGATGCCATCATAAACATTTCCCTAGCCTCTCTTCCCTTTATAGCTAATTACTCTCAACAATTTAATAACAATTTTTCATAGCCAAAAACACTGAAAACAACATCTAACATTCATATAGAACTGATATATACTAATCATATTCCAAGATAGATAACACATATTTCATAATATGGACCAAATGTTGTTAATTACTCATTCATGTAGTACAAAGCCACCATGGAAAATAAATAAAACAAATGTATTATTATGATCTTGATTAAATCTACAACATTGTTAACATAGAGTAAATCCATAAAGAGGAAACCTCAATTGTCTTTCGTTAAATATATCTTTATCCATAAACTAGTTCCCTACTCTTGATGTATGTTTGATATCATTAGAAATCCCAATTTCCCCCTTATTAGTGTCATGATATGTCTAAATTCTCACCATTCACAACCCCAAGTTTCCCCTTTCTACTAAAACTAGTCTCTATATGCGTAATGAGATGGTATGATAACTCATGACATGGGTGATTACAGTAGGCATCAAATGTTACAGACTGCTCCAAAATTCTACTTATCTTTTGGTATTTATAAAACTTGTTTCCCTCCATTATCTATATGATTCTTTGGTCTCAATTATTGCACACAAGTCTAGGTTAACTAGCATGAGTTTTGTTGAACTAGTTTTCTATCCTTATCCCACACTTATTTTTTCTTATGGGTATTCTCTCACGGGTATCGATCCCATAAAGTACTCATAATTTGAGACTCTTTCATATGTACACATGCCCATAGCACGTCGCATAATAATATATCCAAATTGTAGTTTATTATAAGATAAACTTATTATCATTCATAACAATAATTTAATATTTCCTATGACATTTTGCAATGTTACATAGCATAATTTTTAAAATATATTTTAATTACAACGAAAAAATTATTATTTAACTATGATGGAAAATACATAGACCATTATTATTAATTTTGGGTATTAATCATATTGGTTACATATGCAAATCAAACAAAATAACAAACATTTAATAATACTACTAAAAATTATAATCTAATTTTAAGATCATGACCAAGTCACACACCAAATTGGTGTATGGTTCCCCCTTGTTTGTGGAACAAGGGACCCACCTCAACACAATGATTTGACTACTAAGGTCTATAAAAGTGTACTTATTATACTCCCCTCTAGATTTGAACTTGTGACTTCTTAAGATCAAACACATGTTCTTAACCATCAAGCCCGCTCAAATCATCAAATCTGTATAATCCATCACTCAAAAAATCATCTCTAAATATAACACATTACATGTCTTATCTACACAGCTTAAACCTATAATTAATATTTCATTATTCAATATACAAAACATACCATATGAAAACATATAATGATGGGACTACTCTAAATATTTTATTTTTTCAATTTTAAAAATTGAAATTTAATTATATAATTATTAATAAAATATAATATTTATTATTTAAATTATATTTCCAAATGTATGATTAAATTAACAATAATAATTAAAATAATAAAAACTTAACAAATTAAACATATCATATAATTATTATAGTTTTTTTTTCATTATAACTTTGAATTAAAAATTATACAGATGAAACATCCATAAAATTTCAAACAATAACTATTAGCCAAAAAAAAGGTACAAGTTCATTCACCAATTGCAAATAACTTACATTATTGATTTAATTTCTAAATTTCCTTTAAATTGTTAATCATTTTTATAAACCATGTCTATCCTAATTCTTAAATTGTCTTTAAAATTCCAAAGTCTTTAAAAATGTCTTTAAGCCCTACTCTTCATCACTTTAATTATTTTTGGTGTTGATTATTTTAACTAATTTTTCTTTTCTTTTTTAAATGTGGTTTACGAATCTTGGAGATCAGTGACTACTATCTCTATGAAATATTTGTACTAAGAGGAGCGACTGTTGTCTCTATGGGATATTTCTACTAAGCAGAGCGACTGTTGTCTTTATGGAATATTTGCATTAAGCAGTTCTACCCAAAGGGATCATAGGGCCAACTCAATCACGAAGCCTAGTGATTACTATCTCTATGAAATATTTGTACTAAGAAGATCTACCCAAAGGGATCACAGGCCAGTTCAATCACGAAGCCTAACCTCGAGGATGGAACCTAGCCTCAAGAGTGTTGAGATAATTGAACCCATAACTTCTCAATAGCAAAAATACTTTTAACTATAAGAACTTAACCAATTTAACTAACCTTCAAGGTTGTTTTAACTTATTCTTTTACATGTATATAAATTCACTTTACTTACACCATTCATCCTTTTTATTTGTTATTTAATTATTTATATGCAAGTGTTGTTTTTTACTTAATTATTTTATATATAAATAATTTAGTTTAGCTTCTAGGTTGGTTCATGGATACCAAAATGATTTTATGTTAGATTGTTTGAAAAATTTATTAGTTGGGAAGATTTGATTTTTTTATTATATTATGAGATTAATTTTTATTAATAAAAACAAATAAAGGTTAATATGAAGAAAAAATTTATCAACTTTTTAAGGAAATATTTAATAAAAAATTCAAAGAAAAGTTTTCAAGGAAATTACCAAATTTTAATTTAATTCTACTATGTTTATATTAAAAATATTTAATAGCTTATACAACATACAACATTAATTATAAGAAAATTTTTACAATACAAATATTTATCAAATGGGTGAAATTATATCCATATAAATGCAAAATTAAATTAGGAAGTTGATGAAGTTTTTCAATTCTCAATCATATCAGTTTTCATAATATAAAAAAGAAGGAAAAATAAGAATAAATGAAATTTCATTATTAGTGCGCTAGAATTTATAACCAAGCATGGAAACTAATAAGAATAACAAAGCTCTCCTCTTAGTTTCTCAACTTGAATAGTTGAGGAATCTGAATCCACAACCCTTGAATTACCATTAGTCTCATACAACTATGTAGAATGTTAAACATTTATGTAGGTTGCAAGTATTATATAATTATTCAAGTACATATTATCTTGTTTAACTTCACCTATATTTTCCCAAAACACCTCCTAATGATTCACAAAACATTCCCTTTCAATAACTTTTCAAAATTAAAAAACCCTTGTCAAGTGGGTTACATGCAAATTTGCCCAAATTCCTTTTTCATAAAATCATATTAATTTTTTTCATTGAATTTCCCTTAATTATAGTTCAATTTCCCTTAATTATAGTTCATTCATGCATGCATCCTTGCTATCAAATATTAACCAACTATTTATCTAAATGCACTAATAAATACCACAATTCCAAGACACATACTACATGGGAATTCACTTAACCATGCACCCAATGACTAAAGAAAACATTTAATTAAGCATAACATGAAGGAAAGCAATATCTTACATTTAATTAAGCATAACATGAAGGAAAGCAATATCTTACATTTCACGAGGCCTTGTATTATGCAATATGAAGAACTACTAGGGTTGAAGATTGTGTAATTCCCTATGTCGAACCCACTTCACACCCACTTCAAAAAATATATAAATCTCTTCATAATTATGGACCCTCACAAAGAAGTAATGGCGCTAATGTATTCATTGTAGAGAATCATGAAGAGCCAATCTTGTTCATCTCATGGTAGATACCATCACCATTAGTCGATCATTATTATCAACATAACTAAATGAATGAAATTTTAACACTCATACTTATTTGAAGGCATCATAACACATATATATAGTCACAACTAAAATGTAACTTTATAACATCTCGACATTAAACATATCATTAATTCAATTAAACCGTAAGAAAGAAGCTCCACATAAGCTTTCTTAGTCAATTCTTATTATATTGAAATAATCCTTAGCCAATTGGGTAGGCATAGTCAAGTTGGGTCATGACAAAAAAGACAACATCTCCAGAATGATAAACTTGATGACATCTTTGATCATTGCGTTTAAAATGGGTCGACATTGTGCAATATCAAGTAATATTAATTAACTATGAAAACATCACAAACTTGTTCCTAAAAAGAATTACTTCATATATATTGTGAATATTCCTCATGGTTACAAGTTCCAAAATAATAATTATTATTATGAGCCTTATAAAGCATTCACTAAAGTGGTTATAGGGTTTGTAGATGTCAAAATGCCACCATTTTGGAGATTTATGTTTTTTTAGTGAGAGAAGATTAGTGTTATTAGCTTTCCATGGTAAAGTTAATGAGAGAAAAAAGCTTTATTAATAAGATATTTAAAATGTATTATTTAGTGATTAAGGTAAGAAATGTATTTTATTTTTTTCAAATTAATTGAAATCTTATTTATATATAGTATAGGCATCAGAAAAGTTTTAGTGAATTCAATAGTAATAATATATTACAACTTAATTTATTTAGCAAAGAAGTAATGTTATTGAATAAATACAAGAAATTGGTTGCAATTTTATTTAGCAAAGAAGTAATGTTATAAAAAATGTTATTAATGATGGTAAAAAATTAGTCTGGAAAAAAAATAATTTAGTGAATCATATGTGATAAAGGTTAAAGAAGCTTTAACAACCATTCAAAGAGTTGCGTGGAAAGAATATCCTATTTATACAAAATATCAAAGGGATGAGTAGAATTTAATTCAAAAAAATGTTCATATACACACTCAAAATGATGAATTTCACTTATTCGATATTATTGATTAGTTTTAGGATGTTATTGGAGAAAAAAAAATCAATTTTAAAATTATGTTATAATCTTTTTACTGTTATTATATTACATGGTTTATCTTTTGATCTTATATTTGTATTAATTTTATTTTAATGAAAAAATATAAATATAGTTGTTTTTTAATATAAAATTCAACATGGAAGGTGAAGAATGGGAAAATTTTGAGGATAGGTGTGGACCCCTAGGTAGGATGCGGAGAAAACTACCGTCTCACACTAGATCTAGTAAATCTTCTCAACAAAAATGGTAGGTGTACTCTAAACCAAGTGGCGGATAATGCACAAATAACAATATGGGCCCAAGGATGGTCCTCTACAAATTAATTGAATATTCCAACAGAATTAAAGGGGGATTGGGACAACTATATATCATCCCTTAATCTTTCTCATGTTTAGGTTAGTGATAGAGAAGACTCTTTGAGTTGGATTTTCTCTCAAACTGGGGATTACACACCCAAATTGGGTTATAACCACTTAATCAATGTACAGGTGTGGTGGTGAAAAAAATTATGGAAATTAAAGCGTCATGCAAAAACTTGGGTGTTTATGTGATGCCTCATTGAAAACAAAGTCCCCACTTGGGACAATTTCCACAAGCATATTAAAGAAGGGCCTAATTGGTTCCCTCTATGTGAAAATGAGAAGGAAATTGTTGGCCACTTATCCCTATCATGCCCTTTCATAAAGGAAATTTGGGCAACTTCCATAGGAGCCTGGACTTGGTCATTGAGTGACAAAGGGAGGCTCTATTAGAAGCATGGAGCAATTGGTGGCATGAGCCAGTTTCAAAACATTATAGAAATACCCCCTCCCCCCCACCCCTTTAATTGCTAAGGTGTTTGGATTGCTAGGAACAAGGCCATTTTTCAAGACAAAATATACTCTATAGATAAAGTTGTTGCTCAAACACTTTCCATTCCACCCTCTTCCCAATAAGGATTATGCTCCTCCTCACCATTTAATCATGCCTAAACTGATAAACTCCACTCTTCCGTGGGCATACTTCGATGGGGCATCTCTTGCTAGTAATGATTGTGGGGTGGGGGGGTGTTGTACTCTTCCTCAATGAACGCCACTCCTTTAAAATTTAGATGGTTCTGGGTAAAGGCATAAATGACTATGCATAAATGCTTGCACTCAAACTCCTTCTTCTATTCACACTTGAGAAAGAATGTCAGTCCCTTCTGGTCTTTAGATATTTTATGCTTGTTTTTAACTGGTTCAAGGAGACGCAAAGATGCCACTGCCAATATCAATTTCCTATATTAGAAGAATTTCTTCATATGAAAAGGTCATTTGATTATATATCTTGTTGGCACATTTATAAGAAGCGCAACACAGTTGCAAATACACTATCTAAGGAAGGTGAACCACATATTTTCGGGACTTGGAATATTCATAAACAACTAGAATATTTTCATAAGATTTTCATAGAAGGGGCCCATGACATACATCAACAAGACTAACCTAGAGGTTGTTTTCCATTTTTTATCATATTGGTGCACATTACATTTGCATATGATCATAATTGCATCCTCAAATGATTTGTGGACATTTTATGTGCAGATTTTTATATTGCTAGATGTTTTATGTGATCCTGAATATTGTTTATAAGCAATGTATTAAAAGTAATTTTGGCAAAAAATAATATTTATTGTTATATTTGAAAAATTATATAT
>APFE031219757.1:17363-29799 GCA_000404065.3 Pinus taeda
TGGAAATACCGAGAGGGGTGAATCAATGTTTCATTACATTTAACAATTTTTATCTTTTAAAACATTTGATGCACATACAGTATGAAACACACATCTTTATTAGAAACAATTATACAATTTTTCTTTGTAAATATTTTGTAAATTTCTTTGTACAAAGTAAGTACCAACTTACAATTTTTGTAAGAACCAACCTACAAGAGATTGCATTCCCCTCACTGAGCACCAACTTAGGAACTTTGTAGGCACCAACCCATAGAAAAATATAATCCCCTCAGTTGAGCACTGAGTTAACAATTTGTAGGCACCAACCTACTTCAAGATACTTCACAACTTCTCCTGGTTCACACGAATCAACTTTAGGGGTTGTTACCTAACCATGTCACTCTTATGTTTTCACCTTCAACCCTGGTCACAACCACTTGTCCATCCTATACTCTTTAACTTGGCTTCACTTTTCAACTTGGATCAAAGCTCTCCAACTTGACTTGTCTCTTCAACTTTTGCTTAGCTCTAACTACACTTAACATAGTCATTTATTGCTCTTGCATGACATCAAAAAGATAGAACAACCCTTCAAATATCTATGGTCGGTCACCACATAATTCTCAAAAATACTAGCAACATGCCTTTATGAGTGTGTGGGGGGGGAAGGGGGGTGGGAGAGAAATGGTTTTTCAATAATATTAAATAATGGGAGGATTTTTAAATATATGGTATGAATATTATAATTATTAAGGTATAATTCTTAAAATTATTGACAGGGGGAGTGAATCACTTTTTCATTACTTTTAACAATTTTTAGGTTAAATTTTTTTTGATGCACATAAATTATGAAACTCACATCTTTATTATAAATAATTATATAATCTTTCTTTGTAAATATTTTGTAAACTTCCTTGTACAAATTAAGCACAAACTTACAACTTTTGTATTCATCAACCTACTTCTTTAAGACACTTCAGGTCTTCTCCTAGTTCACACAAATTTACTTTCTTTAGTAGGAGTTGTTACCCAACCATGCCTCTCTTGGGTTTGCACCTTTAAACTTGGTCACAATTGTTAATAAATCATGATGTTTGCATATTAGGGTAGATTTCTATTTCTTTGATAATTGCTTGAGAAAGTTGTTGGCTTCTTATTATTTTTTATTACGTTCATTTCATCAAAAAATTACCAAAATATAACCAAGAATATCACAGAAAGATAATGAACATAAGATATAAGCTCTAAGCTAGGGAAAAACCCCACAATGAGAAAACCTAGAAAAAATATTTTCTTATAGAATCATATCAAAGTGATATATCCAAGACCCATGACCATAGCCAGACTCAATCCTTCAAGATTCCAAGTCAAAACCTCCTTCCCCATAGAAAATCCATCAACAACAAGAGACCAACAACATGTACAACATCAAGAACAAATCTTCAATAAGAGACGCGTCAAGGAAAAACATCCACTAATCTGAGCTTGAGAGAAGCCCTTTCTTCGCTTGTCAATTTCATACTTTGTCCCTCCTTTCCCCTGCAATATTTCATAATAGATCATGCAAATTGTGTGTTTCTAAATGAGCTCAATTCTCCCTATATTTATACTATCTAGAGGGGTTTGAATAGACATGACTTCTGGGGTAGGGTTGACTTGATAGGCAGGGCCAACTTGGCATCTAGAGACAATTTTGACCCAAATTACATATTTGAAAATATTTTTTCCATGCTATAAATAATTCTTTTACTTTGACCAATACAAATAATAGTAAGCATGAAGAGCACACTTAAATAAAATAGTAATTTGACTTGAGCATGAAACCCATGCTTGAAAGATAATTTTGTTTTCCTTCTTTTTTGTTTTTACATAAAATATACAATGAAATAATTAAAAAGATAATTATGAAGACCGAACCTAGTTACATTTTCCAACGCTCCCTCTTAACTAGGGAGGTATTCATAATTGCATAATTTGCACAAGGATACTCTCAAATTGAAATATTTTTATAAGAAGAGTCAGATTGATAATCCGTCTTCAAGCATCAACATCATAACCAACATTTCCAAATTATAATATAGCAAGGCCTTGAATAACAAGCTCTAACTCTCCACTAGAATAGAGAAAAATGATGGGAGTCCTACATTTGGACACCACCACAATGACCTCTAAAGGCACATACCCCATCTGGATGTTCACCAGGTATGTCCTTACAAGACTATTCTTACCTTGGATTCCTAATCCTTAAAGAATATCAGTCCTATTTGACCACTCTTATCTTGGATACCTTGTCCAATCCTCAAAGAGTGTTAGTCCATGTGACTACTTCCTATCTTGGATTCTAAGTCCTCAAGGAGTATCAATCCCAAATTCTTATCCAATCCTCCATTCTCCTTACTAGTTTCTTCACTAGATGTACGACTATTAGTCCTGGCCTAGTGCATGACAAATGGAGAATACAATGTCCTTTATCACTCGCTCTTAATTATGGAGGAAATATTAACTTCCCCTCATCCAGGGAGACATAACCATAATCTTCAGCTGGTCTCATACTTTATCAATACATCAACGACTTGTTCTTTCATGGAGATATACTTCTATTTGTAGGGATCCTTTTTCACATTACATCATACCTAAGCCTCGACCTTTCTGGATGTCAAACATTTTATGGAGCTAAATTCTTTCACACTCTATCTTCATGATATGGTTTCTCGTCTCCTAACAACATTGCATTATATCAAACTTCGACCTTTCTAGATCTTGTCAATCATGAAACAATTTTATTATCGAATGGTTCATTTGTTATCTTCAAGGAGAAAAACTTCCTTACAATTTCTAGCACATGCCTTTTATTCTTAACAACTGAGTTCTACCTCATATTCTACAATAATTCATATGAGCTTTCCAAATATCAATTATGCCCTTATGCCTTTCCAAGCTATCAATAGTGCTATCCACACAATCCATGTGTTCCATGATCAAACCAAGTAGTTCTAGGTACATCAATCCCATCCAACAAATTATCTCAATTGTTATCTTTCCATCCTATGCATATAGTTCTGAAATATGTCTTTCCAGGGAGCTAAATCATATCTCAAACAAATTATCAAAATCAAAGTTACCAGATCACAATGGCCTCAAGTCAAGGTGTGAAATTATTATGTCAAATTCTGCTACTTGCTCCCTCTGAAGTCAACATTCCTTTGCATGGTTTATCTCATATTGCAACATATTTCTTCTTCATGCCCTTCAAATTTCAATCATTAATTTGAATCAATCAACAAGCTTCAATATCGTAATCATTAGGGTCTTTACAACTCACTCTTTCCATCTAAGGTTAGTAAATGTTTTTCCATCTAATAGTCTTCTTTGATGCATACATCAAACTGCTCCTTCCTTCACAATATTCATGCTATGGCATGTTCCTTCAATTCTTTCATCCACTTAGTCAAACTTTAGATAAAACTTTCATTGACCTATAACCTTGGTTAGAAGACTTATGTGAGAACAAGAAGACAAAATATAAAGACAATGGCACTAGTAATAATCAAGAAGACATTAAATACTTATCTCTAGAGGAAGGTTTACTTCCTCTTAATATTTGATCCTTTTTCATCAAATCTTGTCTTCACATCATCATGATATTATACTTGTCATTCTTAATAACTGGGTTCCTTTTCCTTTCACAACAGAAACAATCAGTTAAGGTTTCTATTTATAGGATTTCTCCTTTTATTCCATACTTTGCTAGGGTTTACGAACCATAGATGTCAAGACCTGTCACCTACAAATTGTAGAGTTCTACATCCACAGAAGAGAGTTAGTTGAAAAACCTTTTATTTTGAAGTTCTTTAATATTTGTGATGAAAGTAATTGAAAATTCTATGTAAACCTTAAAAAATTCATAGTCATAAAGACCTGGCATCCAAGCATTGCAAAATTGTACTATCGTGCTATAAAACCCTGATGGTATTGTCATGTCTTTTATCAATTTCATTAGATTACAAGACCTAGTCTTCATATGCATCATATCATCAAACTCTTACATGTCATTGTCTCTAATATTTATGTAGATCCTTTATCCTTCAAATGACCACCATAAGCTAGAGAAGTTGACACATATCATGAAATGCACACAAAAATTATACATACCTCTACATATTTATCTTATCTCTTATTTGAAAAGATATGGGTATTCTTCAAGTGTCAAGTCCAATAATCCTTTAGCAAATGTATATATTCAACACAGGTGCCTCAGTTCATCATCCTTCAAGATAGGGTATGATCTATAAAGATATTTTTGCAATGTCCTTTGTCACAATTTTTTAAGATATTGACATTCATAGTTCTAGCCCCTTCTTTAAACAGGGTGACTCAAATTTGTGCTTACAAATATGATCTAATCCTAAAAATTATTCGTTTCAGGTCAGCCTCATTAATGGAGTAAGTCCTTCTTCTATGTATATGATTGCTTCTCACAGATGTGCTTCATAATAATTTTTATGCATTATTACTATTCTTTACAGAGTTTTAAGTTTCTTCTAAACATGGGGACATTCATCTTATAGAAATGAGATCGCATGGTCTATATACTTCACCAACCATCATGTGCCAAATGATGATGCTAAACCATATCACTATACAATTCTACGCCAAACAATAAAATATTAGATATATTATCAATGTGGGTCTTCTTAAAAGTATGCATAATAGGTACTCATTTGATGAAGAAATTAATTATGCATCCAACGAGTGTTTACATATGAAATTTGAGTAAACCTATAAGAAGATAAGCCAAAAATACAATGAAAAAAAGTAGATTTCTTCTTTTGCCTCCAAAATTCATAACTATTATTTTATTATTTTTCCTTAGGAGGCCACTTTTAGGCTGAAATTTCCTCGAATCGATTGTAGTGTCTCTGTTATATAATTGTGATGCCTCTTATCTAACAATATCATGCCACATAGTAATGAATGCAATCCAAAATGATGCAATGCAAAAATGATGCAATGCCAAACCACTGCGACAAGCCACTGTGTAATGTGATTATTGTAATATGACAATGTCGAGTGTAAACAACGAATCACTTGTGTATAGAGAAACACATAGAGTTATGATGTATAGTGAGTGAAGATAGAATCACAATGTCACTATGTATAGCGAGGTCTGTAGAATAAGTAATCCATAACGATGGATCATCCAAGCTAGAGAGTGATGCCATAAACGTGATGTCATACGAACCATTATTGTTGATGCCATAGACCATTAGAATATAGATCAAGGTCATTGCGTATCAACATATGATGTTACTACCACCGTAGATATGTCGTGATGCACAAATATATAATGATGTCATTGTTTAGAAAATATGAAATCCATGATAACCATTCCATAGAGTATACGCAAGCATTTGAGCATTAATTGTTAGCCAAGGTGTATTGCAGACCAAAGAGATCGAGCTTCAAAGCATATTTCTAACTACAGGGAGTAGACAACGAACCATAAAATGCGAACCACCATAGATATACAAAGCGAGTTATCACAATGAAGTTCCACATGGGGAGCTTGTCATATGATACACAAATAACTTTACTACGAGCCATGATTGAGAAGCATGTTGTAGATAGAAAATTCTGAGCTTTAGATAATAATGTGAGTCTCAGGAATCATGAATGAGCCCCAGAGATATTTGAGTCAAACAAATGGGAGCCACTGACATAAGGAATGCGAACGTCTAGAAAATACCAATTTGATTCCCTATGAAATTTTCAAGTGAGCCACAGGTAACGTTTTTAGGAGCTATTGTGATTGTAGGCATTACAAAGTTCTTATTTCCACACTAGGTCAAGTATATATTAAACCTTTTCTTGAGCTCGAATATTCAAGTGTTATCATAGATTTGAATCTACAATACTTTCTATGGTTATTATGGTATCATCTCTTTTTCTTTAGCTCAAATACTAGGAAGAGAGTAGATGTTGGGATGATCTTCAAATTCAAACTTTAAATTTATGATAAGGTCAACAAAATGTGATCTTCAAGGTTCTTTCTTCTAACCTTAGCTTTGTTTCTATGTTGAGAAATCATGATGGTTGCATATTAGCGTAGATTTCTCTTTCTTTGATAATTGCTTGTGAAAGTTTTTGGCTTATTATTAATTCTTATAATGTTTCTTTCATAAAAAAAATTAACAAAATATAATGAACACAAGGTATAGGCTCCAAGCCAAAGAAAAAAACCCACAAAAAAATAAAAATTATTATTCTTATAGAACCAAATCAAAGTGAAATATCTAAGACCCATGAGCATATAAACACTCCAACCTTCAAAATTCCAAGTCAAACCCTCCTTCCACATATAAAGTCCATCAATAGAAAGAGACCAACAACATGTACAACATCATGAACACATATTCAACAAGAGATGTGTCATGAAAAAAATTCCACAAATATGAGATTGAGAGAAACCCTTTCTTCACTTTTCATTTTCATACTTTGGTCATAATTTCACTCAAGATATTTCATAACAGATCACACAAATTGTGTGTGTCCAAATGAGCTCAATTCTCTCTCTATTTATATTGTCCAGAGGGGTTTGAGTAGACACGTTCTAGGGAAAGGTTGACTTGTCATCTAGAGACAATTTTGACCCAAATTACATCTTTGAAAATCCTTTTACATGCTATAAATAGCCTTTGACCCAAATTACATTTTTGAAAATCCTTTTACATGCTATAAATAAGCCTTTTACCAATAAAAATAATAGTGAGAATGAATAACATGCTTAAATAAAATAATAACTTGACTTGTGCACGAAACCCATGCTTGAAAAATAAAATTATTTTTTCTTCTTTTTTGTTTTTACATAAAATATACAATGACATAAGTACAAAGATAATTATGAAGACCAAACCTAGTTACATTTTCCAACAACAACCACTTATCCTTCCTATACTCTTTCTCTACTCTTTAACTTATTTCACTTCTCAATTTGGATTAGCTCTCTAACTTGGCTTGTCTCTTCAACTTTTTCTTAGCTCCAACTAGGTTTAACATAGTTAGTTCTTGCTCTCACATGAAATAAAAAACACAGACCCAACCATCAAATATCTATTGTCACCACAAAATTCTCAGAAGTACTAGCAACAAACCTTCTTGGGAAACGTTTGGCTTCCTCTTCCCCTTCTTATTTTTGTACTTGTACACAAAAAAATTAAGCTATTGTTTACATGTATCATAATTGAAAAACCCCAATAGTTAGTGTCAGAAACTAGGACAATACTTAGAGCGGGGGTGAATTAGTGTTGTGAGAATTTTAAAACCCTCTTTCGCAAAGTAAAGAATAATTGAACACCAACAAAAACTTCAGTTACCATTCATGTAATCATCACAATAATCAACACAAGAAACATGTATTAAGCACATAGATTCTTAAACCCTTTCTTCAATTACTTTTACAATAGAAAGCTTTGAATTTATGTCACAAAGTTCTCTAGTTCCAACAAGAAGGAAGTTGCTACTCCCTATTTTATCAACTACTACTGAAATAAGCTACTACCCTTAGTTTATCAATTGCTACTGAAAGGAGCTACTACCCCTGATTATTTTCTAGCCACTACTAGAAGGAGCTGCAACCCCTGATTATTTACTAGCCACTATTGGAAGGAGCTACAACCCCTGATTATTTACCAGCAACTACTGGAAGGAGCTACAACCCCTGATCTGTAAGCTTCCACTTGCTTGACCTCCTTGATTCATCTTTCATACCATTTTCAAACTCAAATCATGAAGGTCGCTCTTTTTCATAAAACAAATAAATCTCTCCTCAGTCACACACCCTAATCACCAAAAAATCACCTTCAACAATCTCTGATCATTGATCAACTCACCACACACACCAATAGTAGCAACAAAATCAACAATAATATTAACCATCTCGAAAACTCACTTTCCGCTTATATGGAATTAAGGCTGATATTTTAGGTTTTTCTTTTTTTGTTTTACTTCGGTGCTTTTTCATTAATAAATTCTTATTTTTAACTCATATATCACTTATGTTAATTCTTCTTAATGTGTTCATGAAGTCTTTAATCTCTGCTCTTCTGTGTCTGTGAGAAAAATTAAGCTAAAGTTTCCAAAATTACAATTCTAGAAAGTACTAGGATATAGATGGACTTTCATCTACAGTTCTAAACTTGTTGAACTGCCAGATTTTTCCAAAACTACAAAATATGTCTTATTCCACCCAAAAATCCACCAATCGTTTGTGCAATGCAAATTAACTTAAGTTTACTTCCAATTTTTGCATGGATACAAAATATGCCACCAAATATAGTTGTCAACTCATTCAATACAATATGCCCATAGGCGCTTTGTTTAAGCCCTCACAACTGAATCCCTTTGTTAAAACAATTGTCCATCATTCAAGTATTATTTCATCCCATAGGCCCTTATTCTAACAACAAATGAAACAATCACACAAAGGAAAGTCCTATAGGAGCTTCCATCAATTTCCACAATCATTATCTACTGCCAACATTCCTGCCCCGGTGCTCATTACCCTAACCTTTAAAACTTGTGCACCCTCAAAAACTCTTGAGGTCATTTCATTGGGGTGATGTGTCCTTGTGGTATCACCCTCTCTTCTATATGCTTGACAGTTATTAGTTTGCTGCTCTAGCTCGGTGTGTCACCTAGATGCCACTATGTCCCAACGGTTTGTCACCTCGAAAATAAATCATGTAGCTCATTAAAAAATCGTAAGGGTTCTTGGACTTCTAAGGATAGGGGTTATGCCTTTAGATTTTCCCTTCTGATGATTGAAACTAGGGTAGGGAATCCACTAAAATTCCTAAGGTTCTCGGAATGATGCTTGCCCCTTTTACTCCAAGGGCAAGGCCATGCCACCTTTTCACTCTCAAATTTGACTTTGACAAGGGTGCGCTAGCACACTCGACCATCAGGAGAGCAAGGTGAAACCGCCCGCAAGATTATACCCTACCTTATTAACTTTAAAGGCTCATATGTTGCTTTATTCCATACCGCTTCATCCTGCTCCTTGCCATTAGGTGCTCGCTTATTGAACCAGAAAGATTGATTGAACCTGAAGGTCAGGAGGGTCTTGCGCTTCCTAGTGCAAGGATTGAACTAGTCCACTTTTTTTTATTAAGTATTGACCTAGAAGTAGTGAGTTAACCGGGACACTTTAGTTGCTGCTTACCCATCCTACCCTATTTGCCCACCCTACTTGCTTGCGGATGATTGCTACAATTAGCGTTGTTCCGTAGTTGCGAGAATCACAACCAATCAGCAACAGGTAGTGTCTGGTTCTTCCCCATGCTTATGAAAAGATAGTCTAATGCTTCCCCATGAGTAGTTTGCTCACCCACACCTACTCACCCATTCCCCTACCGCTAAGCGAACCATTCCATTTCACACAGGCACTACCCAACTATCTAAGCTTTTACCTTCGGGTAGTAGCGGAAGCCATGCTTACTTATTGTTGATCGATGCTGTCTCTAAGCTTTTACCTTCGGGTAGTGGTGGAATCCATGCTTATTTCTGATCGGTGCTGCTGGATGTCTAGGCTTTAATGCGGTTAGGCTCACTGCCTTCTTATTGCTCATCGGTGCTGCTTGCTGCCTATCCTTCATCCATCTCTCTCACTCCACCAGTCTGGCTTATCACTCGTCCAGGTAAGTACAGTCTGGCGCTTATCAAAAGACAGTCTGGTTCTTATGAATTATGGATACAATGAGTGTTCCGTAGTTCCTCGATTCAATGGGCAACAAGTAGTGGGCCACAGGGAGGTGGTTCTACCGTAGCTTTGACATCTCACACCCCAATCAGCGAAACCCCGATGACATATTTTTAGGGATATTTTAATCCATATTGTGAAGATTTCTTGCCACCTTGCAGCCATCCACAGAGACAGACAGATTCTGTATTTGAAAGATTCCATCCCGACATCCAAACATCCATAGAGACAACCAGCCTTCCTTCTGCTTTTCCCTTTACAGACTCCACCTGACCGACCCTATTGGATACTGCACCTGAGTGGATCTTTATGATCCTTGGGCAGACTTAGCTATACCCCACTTATTCTTCCTTCATCCTTGGAACATCTTGAGCTTGGCCTAGCCTGCTTGGGTGACTGCCTGATACTGAGGTAGATCGAGACCAGAGCAATACGAGACCTATTAGATCATCTGATCTCGTGGTGGGCCTGCTCAGATACCTACCATGTAACCTACCTTATATTCCACCCTATTGCTCTGCTGCTCTTTGACCTGGCTTGGCTAGCTCTTCTGCCTTGCTTCTGGTTTCCATCCTTCTATAAGCGCGACTGCCCGCATGCATATGGGAATAGACAGGTGCATGTGCATATGCAGTGTGGCAGCATCATGAATGTAACCACTGATTGAATAGGAACACACTGTTGTGCCACAGGTCAGGCCGGAATAAAGAATAGCTTGAAAGCCATTTTTCCAACCTTCTACAGTCACTTCATACATAGTTTTCAAATTGACGAAAGGAACGTAGTCGCTTGCTTGACGTTAGGAAAGCAAGGTACGTTAGTGACTCGACCAACGCCTTTTAGTTATTATTTGAGAGGGGCCACCCAATAAGTAAAATGAACCCGCTTGCTTGACGTTAGGAGGGCAAGGTACATTAGTGACTCGACCCAACGCCTTTTAGTTACTTATTTGAGAGGGGCACCCAATAAGTAAAATGAAAGAGAAATCTTCGTAGCGTAGCCGAAGCACATGTCCGTCTCTATTATCTGGTTTGAGATAGAGCCAACACCCTCCCTCTCAATTAGGTCTCAATTTAGGAGGGAATTAGCTCTAACAAAGTGTTGCCTCGCCGAGGGAGCGGCTTCTCTCAAAGTTTCAATTTACTTATTGGGTGGGGGGGCTAATAGTTGAGCCCCTGCCGGTCCTAAATTTCAGGTTTGAGAGTTGCCACATCTTCCTTGTCCGATGCAGAAAGGAGGAACGGGGTAAGAGAAGTTGAAGTAAGGTGAATTTCGCAAGGTTCCACTAGCGAGGGGGGAAGGTATAACCTTCCTTCTCTCTCTCACCCTCCGATGATAGAGAAATCAATGTTGGGCGAGACCGCTAGATCAACAATAGATTCTTTGGAGAATCCTTCCGAAAGCTGAGAAAGAGACACATAACGTAGGAAATTCGAAAATCCGGATTATTGGAGAGGATTGGGGAAACCCCAAATCCCACCATGAATGACGAACTCTGTTACCCATATGATAGCGCGGCGCTAATGAAGTGAGATTGACTAAGCTTAGAGTTAACTTCAGGAAATTGACGGAGAAACTTGAGGCAAGTTGGTAGAAATTCTCATAAGTGAGGCTGAAAAAAACTATTTCCAGGCCAAAAGGGGGACTGAACAAAACCATAGTGGCTAGGAAAGCCTTGGGGATTCTATGGTAAAATGGAAACGTCGGAGTAAACTGCGGCTTGTGAATAGTAAGATGAGGTGATAACGGCCGAGTGATGTTCGTATTTGGGTTGACTAAGTTTCGCATGATTGGGGTTGACTAAGTTTCGCATCAAGGTGACAGGATTTGAACCTATGGCCCTCTGTACCCAAAACAACCACGCTAACCAGACTATACTACACTTTGTCTCACCCCTGTTCATCCCAATGAAGACTCCTTCTCACTATGCTATGAATGGGATTTGTGTCAATGAACACCAAAACCAACCCCTCGCTTCTCATTTGTTTGGTCCAGAACTTGCCCTTACCTTCTTTCCTTCCTTCGCTATGCTCAGGTAAGGTTTTGGGGCAGTTCGCTTGAATAAAGTAAGCCAGGGCCAGTTCTGTATAGAGGTGGCTGGGTGAATAAGGAGTATATTTCCAGTAAGACTCTCATGCATAGAGGCGCAGGGATGCAATGATTAGGAAGTGTTCTCCCTTACCTGAGCAAAGTGTAAGGGGTGCTAGCCCTACCTAAATGAAGAAGAGATCAAACCCGGGGGGCAATAGGCCTAGGAAGGGGCTTTCATTTTAAGAGTCATTTTCTTCGCAAGATACCGAATTGAGATCTCTCCCGAATTCCCTACCTAATTGATTGATTGGATCAAAATGAAAGGATGCGCAAGTAGGCTTTTAGTTACTTATTTGGGAGGGGCCACCAATAAGTTCAATCAATTTCTTGCTTGGCTCAACCAAATAAAAAGGGTGAGGGATGGAGTCACTCACTCATTTCATATGCCCCAACACCCAATAAGCAAACCCTAACCGGCAGGGCTCGACTATCAAGGAGAGCCCGGTAGGGCTCAACTTCTGATGGTGAAGACCGGTAGGGCTCGTCTGTCAAGGAGAGGGATTTGGAAGCTCGACCATCGGGCTGCCATTGCTGCCATCGATTTCTCACTCACCCATCATATGGGTGAGGACCGCCTAAGGATGCAACAACAGGCTCGACCACCAC
>APFE031219757.1:34739-47753 GCA_000404065.3 Pinus taeda
TTAAATATAATAATATTGTTATTAAATATAACAGTACAATAGTTTTTTATTTTTGTAATTAACATAAAAGTATCTCTATAAAAACAACCCATATTATAAATACTATGTGTGTCATATACCAAGACAGCAGGGAATATGGCAATGTTGTTGGAAACTCTCTTACCACTTTTAATATGAAGTTATATTCCAATTTCTTTCCCTAAACAATATAAAAGGAAGAAAAATTTTAGAACAATTAATTTTTTTTATTGTTAAAACAATATAACATGTAAATATTAATACTCGTCACATATGCATTTTTGAATTCTCATTATGATTTTAGATGTCAACCTAAAATGTCTATAGGTCATACAGGAATGTCATTTTATAAAGCGCATTATAATATTCGTAAAAAAGATTGAGTCAGAAGCACGATTTGATGGTTGAAGTTGTGTTACGCTGCTACTTCGATAGCGAGTCTTATAGAGGTAGACTAAATTGATGTTAATCGATCAACATGTGACAAAATATTTTTCATATTAGCTATTATTAATTATAAAAGCTATGAACAAAATTTTTGACCCTGACATTTCATTCTGGTTTATTCATAATTTGCTTTTATTTATTTTTAAATAAAATTTGTTGGAAGAACATTATTCAATTCTATATCTTAACCAGGGACGCTGCATGGCAGCGAGTCCCTACCTGAAGCTTTATTGTTAAATAAAAGATTTAAGCCCGCTGAAAGAGTGTGGAATTGCAACTGGCTAATAAACAGCGATATGGACAACTTTAGTGAGTTTTAAATCAATTCTTCCAAATCATTCCGAGAATAGTGCAGTAGATAGCCAAGAGCTTTTAATAGAGATCTTCTGAAAAATGGAAAACTACAATTTTTGCATGTATTTTAATATATATGTTTGGATAATTGTGTAGCACAAGAAGGCTTTCTTGAACAGCTTTTCTCTTTTTGAAAATTGAAGCTGCTGATTTTTTGTTATGTGAACTTCACCGAAAAAGCAATTTTTTGGTAATAATTTCTATTTAGTGATTGAGACTTGGCTAGAAACCCAGCTTCAAACTTCCTTAAGCATAAAATCAAACTATGAATGAAGTTCAACATTGGACATTGATTTTATAAATTAAGAAAAGTGGAGAAACAAAAATTTAGAAAGATGGGGGCATAATTCCAGAATTTGTCATTTCAGTTCCCTAAAGAAAACCGATCTAGTATTTACTTCCCATTTGTAATCGATTTATGGGAGAAATTTTGAAATGGTGATTGGGCTAAGTCTTATACAACACTCATCTCGTCATCACTAATCCCAACGTAGCAAAAAGTAGCACCCAGTGGCAGTCCAATACCATTAATACGAGCAAAAGAATTAGTATTGAAATTGCTTTGAAAGAAGTTGTGTGTGATAGGCTCATGAGATTCATTCTTCAGGAACAATGTGAAAACTATCAAGTTGAGCCTCGGAGGACTATAGGGAATGAGACTCATTGTTGTCCATGTCTATTGAAATTACACGAAGAAATCATAAATAAGTCAATATTGATAATTACAATGAACATTACTCGTCATTTTTTTGACCGATTTGAAGGTCAAAGATAAAATATGGCCGACATTCAATGTGAGATATTAGAATAATTAAAACATACAAGCACAAAGATATGCAAGAAGCTCAACCTCAAATTATCATGTTTGTGCACATAATTCATTGGTGGCATGTTTTTCCAGAGCATAACACCGGTGCACATAAATCATTGGCTGCATGTCGTGCACATAAATCATTGGCTGCATGCATGGTTAGTGTAACATGTCAGATTCTTTTTAACTCTGTCATTGCTATGCCTAGGTATCGGCTTTAGCAAGACCAACGAGTTGTTCGTGGCATTGCCATTATCGCCTTCGCTGTAAGCAACCCAATCTGTAAGCATTGTCATTATCGCCTTCATTGTAAGCAACCCAATTTTCTTATCTACTTATGCTCTAAGGAGAGCCAGAGAAAAGCTTATTTTGGTGTTCCCTTGTTTGTGGAGACCCGCCCCCATTTTTGCCAATTAGTTCATACTTTGCAATAAATTCACGATGAACAAAAAAAAATATAGTTAGAGAGTTCAATCAACATCATTCTCATGGAATATGGAGGCTGTGGGCCACAACTTTGCCTTCAAGTTGCTGGCAGCTCTCAGCTTATCATGGAATATGGAGGCCAGGGGGCAGCTTTGCCTTCAGGTTGCTCGACTCTCCCCCTTCAAAGTGTGTTGGGGCGAACCCTTACCTCATATTAGGTAACGAAGTAGAGCCAATGAAGTAGAGCCAGTGAGAAGAAGGTAAGGTTCCGCTAGGACTAGGTGGAGGTCTTTTGGTCTTTCACTAAATGGCTGGAGCTCTGCAGAGGCTATGTTGGTATTCATAGTTCAGGCTCTAGGTATTTCTTCTAAAACTAGATGTTATCGTAGATTGTGGATTTGAGGTAACGTCCTTCCCTTTACGCGCATAAAAATTTTCACGTATCTTGACGTGGTGGAAGGATAGCGATGGGTGTTGTTTTCAATTTGTAACTTAATTAATAGCACTCTCGAGTCCCCGTGGATGAACTTCACATATCTGAACTATGATTTTTTTTTAATTGATGATGATGATGATGATGATGATGATGATGATGATGATGATGAATTTGAAATTTTATTCTTATGTTCAAAAAGCTTGGAGAGAACCTAAACAAACAAATTATTTAGTTTGATTTAAAATTTTATTCCTATGTTCAAAAAGCTTGGAGAGAAGCCCCTGAGCTCACTATAATTTTGACATCCTAAAAGGCTAGAAAAATCAATATTGCCACAAAGATTATGAAACTGAATTAAAAAAATTTGTCCCATACATTTGAATTAAAAAAATTTAAAATACAATACAATAAAATTAAATTAAATAATTGTTTTAAAATTAAAACGAGAAATTTGATCATTAAATGAATTTTTATTTTTTCACTTGAGTATTAATTAGGACTAAATTTTACAAAGAATAATTTTTCATATTTTTTTGTTGTTGTACAAATGTTTCAATTGTCTTTTCTTTTATACAAATGTTTCAATTGCTTATGTCATGTCATCATTTTCTCTTTATTGTCTTTTTAAAGTTAAGAAGGGAAAAATTCAATTTTTTCTTTCTTCAAAAATTCCAAAAATAAATATCATATGGTTGTCAATTTCTATGTTTAAAAGACTGTTTTTTTTTTCTAGAACAATATATAAGTGTTGACCTATGTAATGATAATGAGTGTTAATTATTAAAAATAGTTTTTCATGATCCGAGTGTTAAATTTATTTAAAATTTTCATGTTTCAAGATCATTTAGTTTGGAAAGCTTTTGCAAAAGTCAATATTGACATAATGGCATGCATACATGAACAACTCATAATTAATCCTTTACACCATACTTTAAAAGATTGCCAAAGTGTTTCTAATGTCATTAAACATTGAGGGAATCAAAAGAAAGAGTTGTATTAGAGATTTTGAATCAAACTAACATTTTGGATACAATCCTCAACTATTCTATGGTAACCATCATGAATATAAAATTGTACAAGAAAAAATAATTTATAGCACAAAGGGATTTCATTGTTCTTAGTATAGTTAGAATATATCTATTAATGTAAAATTACCAATCATGGCCAAAATCCACTAAATCTACATATCACTACCTCAATTTTAAGCAATAAAATAAACTCATTTACCTTCCACTACTTGACTTTGAAAGTTGACATTTTATCCAATTTCTTAACAATATACGACCTTGGCACAATAGGGATTATCACTAATGGAAGAAGACATAACCCAAAATAGCTCTCCCACCCCCATAATCACAAAGCTAAACAAATGATAGAGACCTTATAGATTTCATAATCATATAGTGTGATCTGGTCTTCTAACTACTTACCCTCATATTGCAGGCATTGAGATGTTAGAGGGAATTGAGATAGCCACTTTGCCTTTGTGTTCATTCTTGAAGGAAATAAAAGAATTCAAAGATATTTCTAGAATGGTAATGGATTTTTCTACAATAGTTCTCACAAATATTTGATAACCCTACTTGTAATAATGAACTAAATTGAAAAGTGTGGGTTTTCCAACTTAAGCTCTCGAATATGCTTGAATCACCTAGAGACATTTAGATCTTCCCCAAAGCAATCAAACTTACTCACAATTGCTTAAATCAATTCAAGAAAACTTGAAGTTGTACCAGATGGCACACATTTGCTAGAATCTAATTATTTCACATAAAACATATGTTGATACAAAGCTAACTACACAATCAGAAATTTGTGAATTGGAATACATCACTCATGGTTGCTTGTATTATGGACTTGAAGAGGGAATATAAAGAATACTAAACCTTGTCTTTCTATGTCATATGTGGAATTTGGAAATGAAATAATATGTGTATTTTTTAGAATTATTCGTTGGACATCAACTGGACCAATATTAATATATGTTCATACTTCAATGAAATTGGTCCTTAGGTATCCAAGGGATTGAAAAGATGCATCAAACAGGTGGAAATTTGGTGCCGATACCTGGTGCGGTTTTTTGATGAGGCTGAAAATAAGAAAATTTGTGGGAGTAGTGCATATATAGTTATTAAGCTTGGAAAATACTGTAATTTCTACTTGTTCAATGGGATGTGCACCAACTCGAGGGTGGAGATCATTGCACTCTGGTGTGTATTATATCATGCAAAATGGTTATCCATAGAGGTAACCGACGTATTTGGTGACTCTAAAGCAATTATTGAGTGGGATGCAGAAAAAATTCCTTTGATCCTCCCATGCTCCCCTATTAGATGCAAAGGATTAAAAATATATTTGGACTATTTAACGGGCTGGCTATTACTCATATATTCTGGGAACAAAATGGGACTATAGATGCATTATCAAAATTTGGCCATTGATATCTTCTTGGAGAGATAATCTACAGTGGAAATAACAATGACTGTTATCTTCAATCAGGGATAATCTTCAATACACGATATAGAATGATATTCATTTGGTTTATTATCATCAACCTTTCTGGAAATAATATACTTGTTGTGGTCAAATATAGATATGATATTTCTATTTAAAATATGTAGTTGTTGTTTTTGGATGATTTTTGGTAGACGTCATATGGGATACGTTGGGCATAATGTTAAATAGGGGCATATTTGGTGATTAATGCAAGAATGACGATAAATACAAATATATGTAAATAATCTTATTAATATAAAGTCTGTTGATTTTTTCCTTCTTAAGAAGAAGAAGAATCTAATTACACACTCCAAAATGAAGCCTCTCTACTAATTCTTAACACAAATTACAAGATACTTCAATGATATGAAAGAGAAAAAATCCCAAATAATAAATAAAACTCTTATACCCAATTCCTCACCTATAAATCCTTTATCACTAAGTGAATATAAAATGAATATAGAAATGTGTATCTCTCTTCAATTTCTATAATAATATCACCTTAAGATTTGAATAATGTAAGAATAAATTTCCCTTTTCCCATCTCTAGAATGTAGTAACACATTAAGAGTAAGATAGTTCATTTCTATGAAGAAAAAATACCACTGTAATGTTGCAAAAGCTTCACACCTTACCCGTAACAAAAGCCTTCCTCAAGACCCATCACAAAAACCTTCCACGAGACACTTACACTATCACAATATATTTCAATAGCTATTTTTTCTATGAGGAGACTATATATATATATATAGTATAGATAGATAGATATGATTTTATTTAATAACATAAATATTATAATGAAGAGATAAACGTAGTTTCATTGTTTTATGTTCTATTTTTTGGATATTATTTCATATATATTTTTTAATTTATTAGGGATTTATTAGAATTGAAAATATGAGTCACATTAATTTCATAATCTACATGTTTCACAATTTTTAAGGTACTAATCAATTTATACATTCAAAAATACAATTTGAATAATTAAAAATTACAATCTCATTAAAATATATATTAATAAATTGTAAAAAAAAATTAAAACATAAAAAAATTGAACTATACCAAAAACAAAATAAAATAAATTTTTAAATTAATATTTCTTTTAATGGTAAACAAAAACCTCATATATATATATAATGTGTGTGTGTGGTGGTGTGTGTGTGTGTGTGTGTGTGTGTGTGTATGTATGTATATGTATATAAACACACAAAATTATATTAATTTCAACCTAAAACTTTAATTACAACAATTTCAAATTACTTAAACAAATATTTAAATTTTTCATATTCACACTTATATTCAAAAGCTTAAGAAATTTTTGAAACAGAAATGACTTTACAAATAACGAAAAGGTAAGCGATAATAAGGCTTAGTCTTCCAACAATAAGATGCATCTAAACCATCCTAGATCTATCTTAACCCGAGATCTATCAAGCGCCAAGAGGGATCAAATATTTTGAGGTGAAAACCTATTTTTTTAGTGCATAATTTAAGGAAAGGGTTGCACCTCAAAAGATTTGATACCTCTCGGTGCTTGAAAAATTCAAGGTTAAGATGAATCTAGGTTTATTTCAATCATATGTGATCACAACAATTCTGATTTTATCTCTTTCTTTAATGTTATTTTGAATGCAAAGTGACAATGTAATAGTGTTAAATGATAGAAATAAAAAAAGGAGTGATAATAACCCTTAACTTCCAGAAATATGATGCATTTAAACCAGCCTAGATCCATCTTAACCTAGAACCTATAAAGCACCGAGAGTGATTAAATCTCTCGAGGTGAAAACCTCTTTTTTTTGTACAAAATTTGAGGAAAAGTTTGCACCTCGAGAGATTTGATCCCTCTTGACGGTTGATAGATTCAGGGTGATTTAGGTAGGTTTTGATCGTGTGTGATCACAACAATTTTGATTTCATCTCTTTCTTGAATGTTATTTTGAATGTAAAGTGACAATTCAATATTGTTGAATGGTAGAAAATGTGAATAATAAATTTGTAGTCCACTTATTTTCTTCTACTATGTTATTGCCACACCTATTACTTTTGTCATCTTTGCATATTGATCATATGAAAAGGACAGTTCAAATTGTATGCCATTCAAATCATTAACGCAAGCTATTGTAAAACGTCATACCTTGTCTCTCTTGCTCTCTAATATTAACAACAGATTTTTCTAAAGTGAATCATTTATGACTTATGGAGTGTTAAATACTATGAAATTTTTAATGGTAGTTGTTTTCTGTTACCTCGTTGAATGCAAAATGATTAATAGTGTTGAATGATAGAAAATGAGAATAATAAGAATGTAGCCAGTTATGAATAGTTTACAGTTACACAAAGAAAAAATTTCAAATAAGATGAAGTATTTATTTATGTTTGAATTATTGTAAATGTACATCCTCAATATTTTTTTTCATTTACATTAAAATCAATGCACACTATTAATTTAATTACTTTGAAATTAATGTACATCATACATCTAGTTAATCATAAATAAACATCTACATTAAAATCGACACATCTAGTGCAAGCAATCAAATATGATTAGAAATCAACATCTATAGTAAAAATAATGCATCTATTGCAAGTAATCAAATAGGATTAGGAATCAACAAGTACACTAAAATCAATGCATCTAGTGTAACCAATCAAATAGGAATATAAGTCAACAATTACATTGAAATCAATGCATCATATACAATCAACCAAATAGGAATTGCAATCAACATCTAAATTAAAATGAATGGATCTATTTCAATAAAAACCAAAATATTCATAAGATACAAGAATTTGTCTCCCTTCCTCTCTTTGTCTCTCTCTCCACCCATCGTTTATATCTATATCTCCCTCCATATTTCCTTCTTTGTCTCTCTATCACCCCCACATAAACACACATGCTCTCTCTCTCTCTCCATATCTATCTATCTTTCCCTCTCTTTATGTGTGTCTCTCATTTCTTCCCTCTCTCCACCCACCATATATATCTCTATCTCCCTTCCTCTCTCCTTCTTTGTATCTCTATCCCATACCCCAAAAATACACACTCTGCCTCCATATTTATTTATCTCTCTCTCCCACTCTCTTCCTCTCCATCTCTCTCTCTTTCCCTTCCTCCCCTTTCTCACTCTCATGTCCTACCCTCCTCTCTCCCTCACTCTCTCTGCATCTGTCCCTTGTAACTTGAGCACTGACTCCACCTTTATGTCTCTATGTATCTCTTCTTCCCTCCCTCCATCTCTCATCAAGTAGGATTATGAATCAACATCTACACTGAAATAAATGCATCTATTTTAGTGAAAAACCAAAATATGCATAAGATGAAAGACCGTGTCTCCCTCTCGTTCTTTGTCTCTCTTCTTCCCTCTCTCTTCAATGATATCCTCAAATTATTTTTATGATATTTGGCAGAGTAATAATCTAGACATCGTAGCCCTTGTGGATCTCTTCGTTTCTATCTCCATCAAGCTATGGTTGGTTAGTTGTTCTCAATTTTTATTACAAAGATATTTTTTGGTTATATACTAATATATATACTGACATATTACATTGTTATATATAGTGGGTATACATATTATTATATATACCAACATAGTATACTAGTATATATACCAACACACATATACATATAATAGTATGCATGCATATAATTGTATACATATGAAAGTATAAAAGTATACCACTCAATCGTAATAATTTTGCAGTGTCTAATTCCTTCTAATTCTCCGCAACCATAGTTAATGTCTTAAGGACCCTGATCCTTTAAGGCTTCAGCGAGGACCCAAGGGACCTATTTTATTGCGTTAACCTTGATGAGTGCCTTAAGAGACCCATCCTAGTACACAAGACTTCATAATGGTATGCATATTCCACATTGAGGCCATGATCACCTCTAAAGGGTTCATATCAATGCCAATGAGCCTTAGAGACCCATTTATGGTATAAGACCCTTATCTTCTTATCTCTTCTTACACATGTATCTACTATGCAAAAACTCGTAATCATGTCCATATCTATCTTGTATCACAAAGATACATTTTAAAGAATCCCTAGTGTGGTCATGGCCTTGATCATGGCCCTTCATCTCAAGAAAGTTAAGTTAGAGTCCCTAAATTTGTTCCTTGACCATGGTCTCAAACTCATCCCTAATTCACAAAACCCCATATAAATGCCTATATCCCACATATAAAATGATATCCTATAAAATGTATGTTTTATGATTTGATGTCATGTTCATATCCCTTAGTCCCTAGAGGCTTCATCTAGAGCCTAAGCGTCTTATTTTTCTCCCTTGCCCATTGGAAAGGCCTTGAGACCCATTTATATAACACAAGTACTTATAGCAACAACCATATTCCAGTTAAAGGACAAATATCGTCATTTTCCAAACTTGTCCAATGAGGACCAACACTAGTATACATACATAAATATCTATTCAATATATGTGTGTTGGCATTTATAATAGGTGTATGTATCAATATATATGCATAATATGTCTTTATATATCCATATGTGTATGTGTTGTATATATAGTAGTTATGTGTTAGTATATATACCAGTATATATATTGACATATTGTTAGGGGTGTGTGCATGTGTATGTGTAACGTAGTTATATACTAGGTATATGTGTTTATATATATACCCATAGATATATCAATATTGTGTTCATATATATGTCAGCATATATATACCAATATATCTATAAGTATATATACTAGTATATATACACGAAATAATGTTATATATAACATATATCATATATAACATATATCATATATAACAACATGCTATGGCAATATATATACTAACATATTATGTTGATATTTATACTAGTATATATATTGACATACATGTAGTAGAAGTATATATATTGAATACATATTGTGATGATATACTAGTGACAACCCTCAATGGGTCAGCACAATACAAATATAGATTAAGAGATTAATACTTTAACTTAGGGTTGTAAAAGCATCATAACATGGTATATTTTAATCCTTTAATCCTTATATTATTTTCATCTATTCAGGAAATTTTATGTGGTTGTCCCTGAGATGCTAGTGGTGTCCTTTATACCACGGTTATGTTTAGTTTTACTTTGGCCCAAGATTCGATCTATGGCTAACTAGGCACAAGAACACATTAGAAACCCTAGAACTTAAGCACTTTACATATCATA
Source organism: Pinus taeda (assembly GCA_000404065.3). Taxonomy (NCBI): domain Eukaryota; kingdom Viridiplantae; phylum Streptophyta; class Pinopsida; order Pinales; family Pinaceae; genus Pinus; species Pinus taeda. Next base: position 44,909 of record APFE031219757.1, read on the forward strand.
AATCTACAACAGTAAAATAAATAAAGTACAAAGAGATATTGATCCCAAAACTCAAATTGTTTATTATTCCATTAATAAAAGAATCATGAGGCTCAATGATCATGGCCCTTTAGAACAATAGTATAACTAGTATACACAATATACAAGAGATTAGAATTTGAGGTTGAATCCATTAGATCCTGAATCTTCCCATCACATCAACGAAAAAAATACATGACTTACTTTTTATATCTCTCCTTTTCCTCTAGCCCTTTCTATCCTATTGTCCTTGGGTGTCCTTGGTTGTCCTTTGCAATCATTGTACAATGATTTGACTCATTTAATATATTTGTCATTCATAGCTACTCACAACAAGTCATATACTTTATACTTCTTGTATATATTAACTCCAAAATACTTCAGCCACTCACAATGGAATTTTTACTTCAAGATCATTGTATTTAGGCCAAGAAAACATGTTGTTCACACTTCATCTTATGAATAGAATTCACTAATAACTTAGCAAACCTTCTTATTATAGAACAAACACTTCTTGTCCACACTAGGTAACCTCCTTCCTAGTTTGATTCGCTTTGGCCTTCCTTCTGTCATTATTCTGAGGCTTTTAACCTCTTTATCTTCCACATGAAAACCTTCGGCCCTATTGCAAGACAAGGTTGAGGCCTTAATGAACCTCTTTGTGCACTACATAAGACCTTTCTACTCTTCTATAATAAATATGAGGTTCTTCTAGACCTTCTATTACATACTTAGCGCTTCAACCCTCCTTCAAGGCACTAAAAGAAATATGACCAACATATAAGACTTCTTCTCAACTCAAAACCATAGAGATCACTTGAACTTCCTTGGAAAGACATATGTTGTCAAGATCAATTTCTTCTTGAAGTTTTGTGGCTCACTTTCTAAGATCTATTCTCTCAAGGATGGATTGTTATCTAGGCTTGATTGTCCTTCATGGTACGTCTCAGCATACTGTCAGGAACCCTTGATCCCTTTCATTCAACTGCTTGTACAATCTATGGCCACTGTTAATCATGGAAAAACCTTCTTTGTGGCTATGGTTAGCCCTCTCCTTTCCACAATAGCCTTTACCCTCCATGCTCCTTCTGCGATGTAGAAAGGGGTTTGTCCAACCCTCTTATAGGGCTCAGATCACCCACATATTATGCTAACAACTAACACACAAAATTGATCCCTTATTAATCATGAGGAGTGATTCTCAACCTCTTCTCTAGGATAGAATACATATTCAAGAACTCAACTAGACCATAAATTCATCCTCCATTAGTTGTGGATCACTTTAGGGCTTCTAATATCACATTCTTGCCTTACCTTCTCCATACATGAAGTCCTTCTTGTGTGTGTGTGTGTTGATCCTCTCCTTAGGCTCTCTATTTATATTTTTCTCTAGGGGTGCATTTAGGACAACTCTATATCTTAGGGTTTTTTCTCTCTTACCCCTAGAATAAGAAATTCATTTCTTTTAGCTTCCAAACCCATTGTTTTGTGTCCAAAACCTAAACCTTGAATAAATTTTCCAACCAATTACTCTTGGTGGGTTTCCTTCTCTCAGAAATACCTTCTGAGCTACCCAACATTCCCACATTCCCTCTTGGTGAGGAGGGAATTTCCTTCACACTTCCATCTCCATTACTTTCCTTGCATTTCCTTGATTGTCCTTGCATGTCCTTGATTGTCCTTGCATGAGTCATGAATTTCCTTTGCATTGTAATGTATGTTCGCGCATCTGCCACGTCTTCTTTATACTTGGTCAATATTTGTCTCGCATGGTGGGGGTATGAGGGAGGTTGACATCTGGGAGGTCAGATGTGGAAAATAACAAACTTCATATTTTTGAGGTATTCTCTCGCGTGGTGTTATAGTCGGGGGTCGGAAGGTTGGGCAGATGGCAAGTATTTTTTTGTGAAATAGAAAGGCATGATGCCTGACCTTGGAAAGGGGTGGCAAGTCATGTGGTCTAAAGTGGGGACGATTTTGTTATAATGTATAACACAAGAGTTAGCACAAGGTCAACGTGTTGTGTAGTCAGGCTAAAAGGGATGTTGGGAGTCAAAAGGATGGGAATATGGGGAAGTCAAGAGTTGGAAGGTCAGTGCGGAATAATTCTCTTATGTTGTGTTGTGGTGTTCAACCTCTAACCATGTGACTTGCCTCCGACCTCTAACCTTCGAAAATGTTTTATGTCCAACCTTCAACCTTCAGAAGGGGTGGCGAGTACGCTACTCGGAAGTCAATATGTTCATCATATATTGTATACTGTAGAGAATAAAATAAGCTCCATGTGGAGCTTGTTCAAGTTAAGAGGGAGGTCGGCAAGTCAGAAATGAAGCAAATCGGAAGTTGGGATGACAGGGAAGTCAGGATTTGGGAGGTCAGGGCCTATGATTTTAGTTTTGTTCTATTACGTTATGTGGCCCAACGACAGTTAAGACGGGAGTCACGAGGTCAAGAACATTAGTGTTGTTATTTCAAATAGAAAGTTCTGACCTTTAACCTCCAACTTACACGTAAATATAAATTTTTTTAATTTGATTTTAATAATAATAATAATAAAATTAATATTTTAGTCTATCTTTTAAATTATTATTTTATATGTTGCAATTTTTTTTTCAAGTTCAGAGAGTATACTTTTTAGTTTGGAAATTTTTTATATATTTTTTGGCAATTCAAGGCATTTACTCTTTTTCTTTTTTTGTTTTTTTAGAAATTTATATATTTTTAGTAGTTAAAAAATTAGAAAATAGTTCCTTACATAATAGGCATTTACTTTTTTTTTCTTTTCTTTTGCGAGAAATTTCTATATTTTTAGTAGTTGAGATTTAGA
>APFE031219757.1:48908-68841 GCA_000404065.3 Pinus taeda
CATATAAATAATTTATATTAGAATGTTAAAAATACTTGATTTTTAAATATTACATATCATTCTAAATCTTAAGATTGCTAAGTTTTCCAATAATAATCATGCTTACTATTATTTCAATGTTTTAACTAATATTTCTAATAATCACTAAATTTTGTGTAATCGAAAATCCAAGGATAAATTGCATCTGCATTATACAATAAAAAATAAAAAAGCATAGCTATTAAGATCCAAAACGATGAAGCAATCAGTGTTTTAACCAATATTTCTAATCATCACTAAATTTTCTTTTAACCAATATTTCTGATCATCACTAAATTTTCTATTAACCAATATTTCTAATAATCACCAAATTTTGTGTAATCGAGAGGCCAAGGATAAATTACAATGAAATTGAGTCCACATTATATAATAAACAAATAAAAAAGCATGGCTATTAAGATCCAAAACTATGAAGCAATCATTAGGCTTATAGTTGTCTAAAACTTGCAAGCTAACACTAACATGGTCAAGTCTAGTTTGATATCATCGAGGATCTCGAGTAAATTTCACTATTCTCATATGTCCTCGATCTGTTAAACTTTGCACCATTAGTGGTGCTCACTATTTTAATATCCTCAGGAGGAATAATCATGTCCATGTCCTCCACTTTATGCATTCCTTGGAAGAATCCCTCAATAAGTTTAAATTCCCTTGGCCTTCCTTCATTTCTACTATCAATTTCTTGGTTCACGTAATGTTCATCAGATTGATCTGAGTATTGTTGGAGTAAGTCCATGGTTATTTCATCCTTCCTTTCAATCTGTAAATAAATGCCAATCAGACATTAAGATGATTTTTCCTTAACTCAATTGTTAATTTCCATTCCAAATTCCAACCAGACAGACACTACAAAATTAAGTTCTTGATGATCATTAATTCTTCGTAGAAATTTTCAATAGCTTTTAGATACAAACCACATTGCAATTTATACTAAAAAGTGCCCATAAATCCCAAAATAGAATGTAAGTTCAGCGGAGAACTTTTAGATTTAGAAGAACCATACTGGAATCTCAAACTGATCAAGTCTGCGATGGACTACTATCGCAAGAATCTGCAAATAAACGTGAAACTTGACCCTCGTAGCTATCCAAGTCAACCTCTTTATCTTGGTCTCCTTCATTCCATTATTTCACTTCCTGGCAGGATTGAGCAAGTCTTCCAAATTCACCCCAATAATGCATGCAAAGTGTGATTAAGATGTACCGTCCAGGCCTGACAGTTGAGCCCTTCTTTTGAGAAGCAAGGAGATCTACCCATATTGGATAATTATCTTCCTATAAACCCTTAAAAGTAACTCCATAGTCCATGATCTCCTCTGCTTGGAACAAACATAGTATTGGCCTCACCAAATCTCCTCTGCTTGGAACAAACATAGTATTGGCCTCACCAATGGTCTTTAGTAGCGTTGTTGGGTACATGTATCAGAAAATTGCATTCATCCTCCCTGTGAGAAGTTGAAAGCCGATGGTGAATGGGGACACAATGTGGATAGGAATGCAGACCACATATGCAATAAAACCCAAAATATCAAGTGTCTCTACCATGTATTTATGGGCCAACTCGAAAAAAAAGAAACATATTGCTAAAAAGCCAACCTACCAGGTATTCATGTGGTGCGTGGGGATTCAAAATTCAAATTTCAAATCACAGACGCGTGGGATTTTTAATATTCAAATTTCAAATGGCAGGTGCTACATTTAGAAGGCTTTAATTGTGTTATGAAGGGAGTAGGTGATAAGGTCAAATGAAGAAGAAGGTATAGATACAGGGTTTGAAGTACAATGAAAAGACACAAGGCGGTGGGGGTCAGTTTGCAAATTCTCACCAGTTTTCTGACTTCCGCAGTGAAATCGGTTTATGCAAACAGAACGGAAACAGAGAGGGTGCAGTTGGCCACGTCAACAAGCACAAGGAATCTACAATCGAGATAAGCTCAGTGGTGAGTTACAATTCAAAACAGTGATGGATTATGTTACAACTAATGCAATCCATTCAAATCCTAAGCATGACAATATTAGAATAACAAAACCCATTGCAACTTTCTCAATGCCTTGGATAAAGAAATTCTCCGTGAAAGAAAAATTGTTCACAGTTATCTGGACCCCATCGGAGCTTTCCAGCATCAAAATTGAGTTCAAATCCTCCAAACATGTCTCTGAAAGTCTCGCTGCTGAGCTCGCCCAGTTGATACAATTTTTGCAAAAGCCCAAAAACAACAATGGGGAACATGTAGATGATTCATGGCTTCAATGGGGAGAACCCATAGTGTTTCCATGGCCAAGGAGCTCAAGGACTTCATCGTCAGCAAAAAGCTCTTGCTTGGACGCAACCCCAGCTTCAACTCCAACACCATCTATCTCCCTAGTGGCCACACTTGTGTGGTTCTGCCCAGAGGATGAAGTCCTACCTCAGAGGATCTTTCTTAGAGGTCGTGAGCCTCTTCCTCACCGACACTATTACCTTTCAATGCCTTCAAATTATTGAGATCCATTTCCTTTTCGTCATAGCATGTGGAAAACACTACGTGATTCCTATGTCATTTGGACTACATATTCTTGTAAGAGTTACTCATTCCTCATCTAGAAGAAATACCTAAAGGCCTTTGACGATTGCAAATACTGCTTCGATCCTGAGGGACATGAGAAAAATAGATGGTTAGATAGCCATGGATATGAAACAGATTACTCCATTGACAAGGTCTTGAAAATGAAGAACAATACAATTCGAATTGGACTGGAGATTAGGAGCGGAACTCGGACTTTCACCATGAGAATGAGGGAGTGAAATGTGACAATTGTTACAACTTCCATGAACATCAATGGGCACTTCAAAAGCTTAATTTCTTCTAGAGGGGTTTCCCTCATGTATATCATTTTTTCTTAGAGGCTCCCATTCTTTTATAATACCCTTGACATTTTTCATTCCATGCATGTCTTGAGCTATTGGATCTCGACAGAGCTACTAGAGTTTATATTATATGATATCAATAGGATTCTAAGTCCGAGAGGGTGTTTTAGCTTGATAATTTCTTTTGAATTGAAGAACAATTGAAGATCCATGTGCCCGTGCTTACGAATCTTGGCTTTAATATGCTGAAATGGTATATTTCACATAATTTGGACAGAGGGACTGAGCTTAAAGAAATGTACATCTCTGCTCTCTTGGAGAAGTCACTAAAGAGGGATTGAGATTAATTAATAGGCATTTTTATATGCACATCCAAGTTGAATGAGATGTGAGTGATGGATATTTTTACCTTCAAAACAAATAAGCATTCATGTATGTCATGTCTTCAACTATTGATTTATGGGAGTAGACAAGCATTCTGTAAATTAGCCAGTTGCATATGTTTTGGTATGTTTTCCACTTCCATTTTAAGGTCCTTGGTCATTAGAAGGGTACTCAAGGCCCTTCATAGTCACTTGACCATAGACACATGGGTAGTGAATCTAAGTGAGAGGGACATCTTAACTTCTATAGAAGGAAAAGGTCCTTGGTCCTTAGAAGGGTAGTCAAGGCCCTTCATAGTCACTTGACCATGGACACATGGGTAGTGAATCTAAGTGAGAGGGACATATTAACTTCTATAGAAGGAAAAAATGAAAGTTATGATAGGTTAATTATTTTAATAAAAGTTTTTATTTAATAAGTGGTGTTGCTTTTTGGTTAAAATATGTCACATTTTTTTATAGAAACAATGATGGATGATGTCGCAACTAATGCAATCCATTCAAATCCAAAGAATGGAAGTAATCGAATAACAAAACCCACTGGAGATTTATGAATGCCTTGGATAAAGAAATCCTCAGTGAAAGAAGAACCCTTCGAAAGTATCCAGATTCTTCAAATTCCTCAACCAAAATAAAACAATGAAACTGAACATGTTGATATGAATTATGCACATTGTTTGGGATCTGAAAAGGCCTTCCCAAAATGAAGTTCTTCATATACAATACTTCAAGAGAATATTATGCCTATTGTATTTTGCAAATGCACATCTAAGATGAATGAGTTGTGAGTGATGGATATTTTTAACTTCAAAACAACTAATCATTTCTACATGTAATGTATTAAAGTATTGATTTATGGGAGTATATAATTATTCTATAGACTAATTAGTTACATATGATTTGATATGTTTGTTACTTCTAGTTTAAGGTCCTTGCTCCTTGTATGGTCAGTGATTATCCTTCTGAGTCACCTAACAGTGAACACATGGGTACTGAATATTGCAGTTGATGAAACAACACAAAAAAGGAGTGTTTTATCACTAGATTCTGAAACTTGTACCAAAACCAACCGTATAAGAATTCCTAAGAAAAAAGAGATGGGCAACGAAGATCCTTCTTAGTCACTTGACCATGAACACATGGGCATTGCCTCTAGTGAGAGAGGCCTTTTTACTTTTGCAAAAGGAAAGAAATGCTTGGTTAATTATTTTAATATAGATTATTATTTTATAACTGATCATAATTTTTAGTTAAATTATAATCTCTTACATAACCTTTCGAGGATATTTCACAAGACTAGTAGTGATATGAATTTGAAGATAAATTGTTCAAATGGATAGCTCTCTCAGGGTGAAGGATGTCAAAGTTTTGTCATGGTTAGTTTCTTAGTTCTTGCATTTGTTGTGTTTTTGTTAATTGATATTTTGAAGTAAACATTGTGCATTCATAAATGTATTTTTATGTTTAAATAAGCCTATGAATTCCTAAAATTGATATATTTCTTGCCAACAACTCAACTCCAATAGATTGGAACCTCAAACATCTCAAGATAGTGGGATATATATGCTTCATGTAGTGAAACATAAGAAGCCTAAAACTAACTTCCCTAAGCCTTTTATACTAAGGACTTTAGTAACGAAGAGTTCATTTTGATTACATTCAAGTCAAGAAAAGTGAAATGATTAAATAAAAAATCTAATTTGGAAAATTTTATTTTTTGGTGTCGAAAACATAAAATTTATATGTGTTTTCTTGCAAGATAAATTTTGTTTAAGGAAGCAATTGTGACCAAAAAGGCAAAGGAATCTATAGTTCATAAGGGAAGCTTACCAACTTTCTTAGTTTGTTCCATTACTAGTGTGAAAAAAACAAGGGTTTGATTTCTTCTGCTAGATTTAATATATGTTAGGAATGGCTTCAAGATATGCTCTATTACCACTAGAAGTTGCTAATATTATTTTATTTGTTTTTTGTAGCATAAGGTAAGTATCCATTGCTTGAACCATCAAAATCTAAAAATGATAAATTCGAAGCTATTATAAAAAAAATCATTGAAACATGAAGAAAATGGTCAGTCCTTTGTTTGAACTTGGTGTTTGTGCACTTCATCCTATATGGTTTTTATTGACTGCAGATTTCATATGGTGACTTCTTATGTATTGTATAATAGAGTGAAACTCAAGTATATTGAAGTTCCAAAATATTTCAAGAAAAGACCTCTTAGTGATCTTTGTTTGTATTTTTTACCTTACTTTTATTTGATTATCATGACCTTAAAGTATTTACTATTTTCTTAGCATGTGGAGTTGGAAGATAAAGAAGAAATGAAAAATGTTTTAATTAAGACAATACACCATGAAATTAATATACCATTCTTTGGACAACCTTTCAAACCTCAAAGGTATTTCTATATTCCACTGTTTATTTCTCTTTTATATGTTGTAGAAAAAAAATCGATTAAATAGAACAGATAAGTCGATTTACCAATGTAATTCATAAAAATGGATGGAATTAAGTATAAAGGGAAATGAGTGGTATTTTTTCTATATGTTAGCTTGGAAAAAATGGATGTTGCAATGTACCAACTAAAGTCAATTCTGGAAATCTAATTGATTACAATATGTTACATGCATCCAATAAAGCATTAAAAGAAGCATATCAAGGGAAGTGAATCACTTACACAATTTAAAAGAGCCCTCATTAGAGTTACTTTGAGATCTATGGTATAAGCAATTTATTGTAACCAAAATCTTATACTAAGTGTCTATCAAACATGTTATACACTTAAACAATTGTTAGATCCCAAAGGTTGAAAGATTTTGTAGATATTCTTAATATTCCAAATTTCATAACATATCGCATCACTCTTCATCTATGCTCTTTTTTCATATGGTACGTCATTTCCTTTGCAAAATTTAGTGCAATTCCTAGTTATGCACATAACAGTTATATAAAGATTGAAAATTTTCATCAATGGATATATAATAGCAATTATTTTAGATGGAGTTTCATTAAACAAAATGAGTTTTTTTTTTTGTTAGAATCAAATAATATAATTTCTAAAGATATTGTGATTTTTTGTTGTTTAAAATGAAAATTTGAATGGATAAATGGATTTAGCACCCCGAGGGATCTTAAAGCACTTGAATTCTACAAATTTAGCATCTTATGATAACTAAAAATAGCTACAGTATTTTGAGCAAAATTCACCCATAAAAATATCCGGAAAAGGACCAATTCATTTATTATTTAGACAACACTATTATTTTATTGGTATCTAATCATTATTTCATTTCTTAATTAGCTATATTTTAATTTGTGAAGAGAAACTTATATTTTACTTAATTAATTAAATCTAATCAATTATATACTAATTTATAATATTATGTTAATGACTTCACATTTTATCATTAATTAAATTTATATAATAAAATAAAAGTTAAAATGTTAGATTTGATAAAAGTTATTTTAATTAAGAGTGCCTCCACATGGCTATATTTTCAATGAGCTCTTTTATCTAGAGTTTGGTTTGTAAAAGAAAATATTTAATAAGAGAACACTACTTTTGGGAAGTGAAGTATAGAAAAATTGCTAGTTTTTGGGATATTTTTGGCATCAACTTCCCAAACTTTATTAAAGAACATCTTCAAGATATATACCATCCTATGTAATATTAGGGAAATTTTTGTGTGTCTAATTATTGGAAAAACATCTCACCAGAGACTAATTATTGTTGATGTCAATCTTCCTAATCTTAGGACATCCGTTTATTAGACCAAGTTCTTGAAAATTCAAGAAAATTTTTCTACATCGATAAATCCACTTTTCTAATGGTCTAAATGAGATTAGTTGGGGACATAAATCACATGATTATTTCACCATCAAATAAATTTGTTTCCTTATGATCAGTCATATTCACACTTTGAATCAATAACTATGGTCTAAAATCTAGTGTCAAAAGCTTTGGCCCAAGATAACACATTTGTTTCGCTTCTCCTCCATGAAAAAACATTGACCTGAGATAAGATTCTTTATGGCTATGTTGGCCACTCAATATATTTCTTATGTTGCACGAAAAAAGAAAATCAAGACCATATTTTGCAACAAATTCTTTAATTTGTAATTTGCCTCTTTCCCCATTCCATAATCCCATTATCAAAAGGTATTAGAAAATTGCACCTAGATTTGTCCTCTAGATTCTCTGGAAAGAACATAATCAAGACTCCATACTCTTTACTTGGAAAACCTTTCTTCATAATCTCAAAGAAACCGTCCTTATCTACAATTGGTTGATGTTGGGCTTGAAATTCCAAGGCACTGAGGAATCTATTCTTGTTTCTCTCAATCTTCCCTCTTCCCTTTCTAAACTCCCATATCCCCCTCTCTCATTAACTCTCTCCTAATCCTTTAATTGGTATTCCCCTTCTCTTAATTTTGTCAAACTAAACTTTGATGGTGCCTCCATGGGAAACTCTAGTCCTGTAGGCTACATGTGAGTATTTTTCTCAAAAACATGAGACATAATTCATTTTTATTTGGTTTACATTGGCCACAACACAAATAATGCATTATAAATCAGAGTGGTTAAAATGGTGTTGTGATTTACCTCCACCCTTAATTTCTCTTTCCTAATCTTTGAAGGTGATCTCATCTTATCATTTTCCTTATTACTAAGTTTCTTTATGAATCTTCATTCTCATAAAATAACTCCCTTTAATTTATACTACCATTCCCTCACATATATGAATATTAGGTAGTCGATTCACAGATCAATTAGCCAATGAAAGTTGTGCTACACTATATATATTTAGCCACTATTCTTAAAATAGGAATACCAAGAAATAATATCTCAAAATATCGATAACATGTTTCGAGTGGCAGGAAATGAAATAAATGTAGTTGGGATATAGTTATGTTTTCCTTTACATCCCTGCTGAGTGTAATTTTTTTTAGCAAGGACTCTACAACTCAACAAGGTTGTTATCTTTTTCTTGTTATAAGTCTCCCCATAAATGGGGTAGAAATTTTTTCTGGTCTTTATTTGTCTTTAATCTATTTTTGTATGATTAGTTTTTTTGTGCTAATAAAAATTATAGATTTATAGACATGTTATTTCTTATTTCTTCTTGTGTTGAGGTTTCATTAGTTGTTATTACATACAATTAGGTAAATTTCCTTAAGTTTAAAGTGACATTCATGAGAAAATTAGCCTCAAAACAAATAGTGAACAACATACATTCAAAGTAAAGAAAACCATCAAAGAGACACTTTAGCAAAGTGTTTTAATGAAGGAGTTCACCCCTCCCAGGCTACATCTCCTTGGTCTAGCTTCCATGGCTTGGGCCTCTATATTAGCTCAATTAGGAAAAATTTTGTTTTACAAAGCTTTATGTCTTCTGATACCTACACAATGTGTTCAAAATGCCAAAATAAAGAACACCTCTTTCTGAGCTCAATTTTGTTGACAATTGACTTATCTATGGCTCGATCAGTGTTTTCCTAGAAAAGTCTGCTAAATCTGGAATGACTCCAGTTAGCGCGCTAAATTTTGTGGTAGGACCGAATTTGGGGCACCACTAAATCCACCAGCAAATTAATCTCAGAGTTGAATTGCGTTTAATAAATATTTAAAACTAGATTAGCGCTACATCCCGTGATTAACTCTAACTGTAACCATTATGTCTGGTGGTTTAATGAAATGTCCACATATGATAACCGTCATATTATTTTTTGTGGCTGGACCGTCAGACCCAAATGTTTGATGACGCGGTGTTAGCGTTCACATGGAGAATGGTCAGATCTTTGGTTTGAATAGTCGTTAGTTCGTAACCGTAACCATTGCAGTTTGTTGTGTTGCATTCACATGGGGGGAGGCTTGCACGGTGGCCCTCCCATAAACGCCAACCTGATTTCTATTACATTTCAAATATAAACTATGAACGTTATGGTTAAGAACCATCCAATAGAGCAAGCAGTTAAGGAATGAGGTTTGCATGCGAGAGGTCGTGGGTTCGACCCTGACTTCCACCAATATATTTTTCTCCACTATGTAGACCTCCAACCAGACCTTTGGTAAGTGCCACATGTCAGCCTCTGGGCTTTCCTTTTGTCATTCTTCCATTGGTCCAAAAGCACACGAACACAAACAAGATAACACACCCCTGTACTAACCAACCAAACGATGCCACTTTTCCATCCCTTATTCATCGTTGACCAATGTTGACCATGCCTAGTCACCTACGATGTCAGTAGTATGGACTGCTGACTGTGCAGTGACTAGGATTCCTTTTTTGCAAATGTTTCATGTTTCACAAAGAGATCAAAACACAATAACTTTCTCATACGAACTCAGTTTTTGACAAAACAAGTTGTGTTAGGATCATTTTTTTGAGAGGGACGTGGTTGTTTAGGTTTCAAGCCATTCTGAGAACATGGATTTTTGAGCTAAATACTAGGCACCTGATCATTACTCCCCACTAGAAGCCTTTTGGACCCCAAAAGATACTATCAAGTATTTAGCAGGTGAGGGTAAAACTCGCTCACCTTCTCGGTCTACAACCGTTTGGCTTCATAAGGATTTTGTCCCTTGAGTCCCACTCTAAGGTATTCGACATCCCCTCTCTTCGAAGTCCTGGTTCTTTTGTCAAGTGTGAGATATTGCTGAAGTTCATCAAGATATTCTCACGAGAAATAATCTGTTAATGGTGGTTGAACATGCTCTCCTTTATCATCAATCAAAGGAGGCTCAAACAATCTCAAATTCTCAACTTTAATAATAGAGTATATTTGCATATAAGGAGGCAAATCAAGATTACACGCATTGTTACCAATCTTTTCCAGGACTTTGAAAGGACCATAATGGATTGGCTTAAGCTTTTTACCTTCCCCTTGAAGTCTCTCATTGCTAATATATAACCAAACTTCACCACCAACTTGAAATTTGTGATCAACCTGGTGTTTTTCATGCCTTGCCTTGTAGTTGCTTTGACTTTTCTCAAGGTGATCTTGCATTATATGATATATCAACTAAATTTTCTCTATGAACTTCCTTTCCTTATCAATGTGACTATGACCACCGATGGTGACATATTTCTCAAAGATGAAGTCCAATGGTGTTCTTGGTAAGTACCCATAACATTCCTCAAATGGTGATGTGTTTGTAGAAGAATGCTTTGCCGTGTTGTTTGTAATAAAAATGTTCATCCCACAATTTGGGATGTTTACTGCAATATCCTCTAAGAAGATGAATAATTGTTCAATTGACCCCGTTGGTTTGTCCATCTATTTGTGGATGAAATTTTGTACTCTTCTTTAACCTTGTGTCCATCATGTCCCACAAATTTGATAAAAAATTCCCAACAAATAGAGAATCTCAATTACTTACAGTAGAAGTAGGAAGACCAAAATGAACCCAAATGTTTTGGAAGAAAATATGAGTTGTTTGTTCAGTTGTAATTTTCTTTTTACATGGTGTTAGTAATTACATTTTTATGAACCTATCTACAACTCCATACATGTAATTATGACCTTTCCTTGACAATGGAAGACCTCATACAAAATCAATTGAGATACTCTCCCATGCATGTGAAGGTATCAAAAGTGGAGTGTAGAAACAAAGTTTCCTATTTCTATGTGTACTTGTATCACATAAAGAACATCATCTTATGAAACAAGAAACATTATCCAACATGCATGGCCAATAACTATACCTTTGAATATTTGCTATTGTTTTACCTACACTAAAGTGTGTGCTTCCCTTATGATATTGTTTCTTTCTCCTTATGGAATAGACAAATTTCCCATGTGATGCAATAAACTATTATATACATGATAATCCAACTCTTCAATTTGATTTCCTTGACTCAAGCTTGCATATACTTCTTGAAAGTCACTATCATTTGCATATTGTTCTATGTATCATTCATTCAAAATAGATTTATGCTTGAGTATAATAGATGAATTTAGAATAGGCCTTGAAAGCATATCAACTACCTTATTGTAGATTCGACTTTTATAGCTGATAACCAAATGAAATTGTTGTAGAAAACCCATCAATCTGAAATGTCGTGACTACTCCAACTTTGACTGTGATTATACGTACTATGATGGTTGATGGTCGGTATGGATGAGGGTCTCCTTCCCCATCAAATAGGGTTTACATTTCTTAACACTTTGTACCAACGAATAATGTTCTTTGTTATATGTGGGATAGTTAGTTACAACTCCATTAAATTTTTCGGAATGAAATGATATGGGCCTACCATGATGCAATAGAACTTCTCCTGTGGCATAATCCCTTGCATCCATTTTAATCTCAAATGGTTGTCTAAGATCTGAAAGTGCCAATACCAGTGTTGAACTTATCTTTTGCTTCAAAGAATCGAATTCTTTATGTTGTACATCTCCCTAATGGAAGACTTTCTTGACACTTTTCAATGCATGTAATGGAGTTGCAATGGAAAAGAAATTAGAAATAAACAAGTCTTGCCAAATTAACACTTCAACATCTTTAAAAACAATAGTTCTTTTCTCAAGACATCAAGTACTTTGTTTACATGCATGACATGTTTATCTGTTGACTTGTTAAATATGAGGATATCATCTAAGTAGATAATGAAAAAGTAATCTAGAAATGGTCTCAATGCATCATTCATTACCCTCACGAAAATAATTGGAGCATTTGTAAGACCGAAAGGCATAACAAGCTACTCAAACAATCCTTACTTAGTTTTAAATGCAGTTTTCTAAATGTCTTCCTCAGCTATCCTAACTTGATGATAACCACGTCATAAATATAACTGAGTGAAATACTTTGCATACCTCAACTGAACAAGAAAATAATCAATTCTTAGGAGTGGATAACGATTATTTACAGTGATTTTGTTCAGTGCACGGAAATCCACATGCATGCACCAAGTTCCATCCTTCTTTAGCACAAAGACAATGGGTGAACCACTTGGCGAAGTAGATGGGCATATGATACCTTTGTTCAACAATTCTTGAATTTTATTTTTGATTTCCATGCTCTCCATAATAAACATGTGATACATGCCAATGTTCGAAAGTTGAACATCCTATTGCAACTGAATCTCATGTTGAACTCTCCTCTTGGGAGGTAACCCCTTTGGTTCCTGAAACATCATGTCATGCTTGCTTACCACATCAAACAAATCAATTTCAATTTATCATCACAACCTTCAAAATATTCATAATCAATATCATTATTTTTCTTGATCATGAGAAGCACAAAATTTTTACATGTATTCACTAGTATCTTCATGTTCCCTGCATTAACGATAGAAATGTTCAGAATTTTGCAATGGGCTCTCACTATGTACTCCACCCCATTCTTGAGCAACATGTACTTTTTATCATGGAGATAAAATATTTCTCTTCTATCATATAAATAAGGACTACCCAAAATGATTCCTGAGATGTCAAGTGAAACTACATCTAACTCAACTTCATCTATCAACTTTTCAATAATGGCAAACTTGAATAAACACTTCCTTGTAACCTATAAGTTTTCATTGGTAACTATCCAACCCAATGGATATGGCTTATGATGAGGTACGCTTTCAAGGTTTAGTTTTTTAACCAAGTCTTCTGAAATCAATTTTGATTGTGACTGACTATCAAATAATGCATCTATCTTTGTATGATTTGAAATCACTCTTACATGAAACAACTCTATTCTTGAATCTTCATTTAGAGTGTTCTTTTGACTATGTGATGGAATAGTTCTTGCAACAGATTCTTTTCCATTTGTAACCATGGCTAAAATCTTGGCCTCATCACCAGAATATGAACCAAGGTTATGTTGTGTGGTAGCAGTCATCTTTTGTTTTCCCTTATTGCTTTGTTTCTTAGGCCTTAGTTCGAGATACAATTTCCAACTGTAAGCTTCATCATGCCCATCTTTGGAACAGTCTTTTCATGTGATTTTCTCCCCTTCTTTCTTCACACTTTCGTTCTTCCTTCCCTTCCATTTAACATTGCAGAACAAATCACACCAATAGAGCTAAACCAATATTTCATGGAACATGCCACAGTTGATCAAATCATGGACACACATATCCATAACACTCGCCAAGAGAGGATCCAACTATTTCGAGTTGTCGAAGCATGCTATCTCCTTCATGAGGGTAAGTGGTTCATGAGGGACTAGGTTCAGCAGAAATTTCCTCACCTCATGGACGCTCTATAGGAAATGAGGAACATTCTTTCCTAAGGAGGGAGGACTGATCTCGGTGGATATTGGTGGCCACCCACCTATTCCACCTATACCTCCAGACCGTTTCATCTGTTTCCTTATTTATTGCAGCATTTACTATTTTTAGCAGTTTTTCACTTCCTAAACTTTTGGAGATGTTTTCACCCCCTAAATAGTGTTTTTGTTTTATGTATGTAGCATATACCACAAATTCTTTAGTACTCAAAGAGATATTTCCAACAAGGTATTGTACATGCAAAATGGAGATAATATAACCAAGTTATGACCTCAGGAAGTTGGTTTCCCAACTAACCCCAACGAGACCCACAAAATCTTAGTGTTCCATCTCGTAGGGTTAGGGTTTTTATTTTTTAGGGGTTTCCCTTGTTTCTCAATAATAAATAGGCCTTTGAGCCCCATTTTAATAAAGATCACAGGTATGTAGCTTCCACATCTCTTCTCAAGGATAAGCTATCATTATTTGAGCTAGTTTATTTCCATTATGTTTTGTAAGCATATTTCAGTATTTGATATTAATGAAATGAAGTGTTATTTACGTTGTATATTTGTATTTATGGTTATATCTATAATTTATCACATTCCTTTTTAAATTTTAGATCAAAGTAGCTAATAGATAACCCTATTAGGTGTTTCTAATGCCAAAGGGGAAGTGACACGTCCTTAGTCCACCTTTCAATTGATAGCATCCATGTCAGTAATGATGGAGTGAAGGGGAGAAAGGATAACTCCATGGTTAAGTGCCATGCTCAAAGGGACAACCTATGATTCCATACCTCATATCAGGTGTATAAATGTGAGGATGGGTCAATCGTGGATGCATAAGTTAGCTCTACTTTTTCTTTTCCACCCCTCTATATACCACCTTTTAATTTCTCCTAGTTATTTCTTACATTACTTGTCATATCTAAAGGATTATTTGTATTATGTATAATAGTTATTAATCCTTTTAGGATGGGAAGTTGAGTTTCCATTAGGGGCTACGACATGCAAGGGTTCCTGAGTCTTCTACGAGAAAGGGAAATATTGTTCCATCAACTAGGTGATGGCCATATGATAAAGGTAGAGCTCATGCTTAGATTTTCCCAAATACTAATTTGTAGGTCATCATTTGCATTTTGAACTTTCTTTTATTTTTTGTGGCCATTATATGTTTGTTCCATTTCTTTCAGTTGCATTGACCTCCCATGGTGCATTTTGATGCCCTACTTAAGGTATGAGGATGTGTGGATGCAAAATGCCAATGAACCAATGGTTAGTTGACCCAAGGAAGGAATGAAAAATAAGGGCTCATAGTGTGCAGAGTGAATTGATATGTATGGAAAAGGGGTAGATGGGACATGCTCTCTCAATCATGGATCTCTAAGTACTGCCCCTTCCTCAAGCCATGGGCCATTAAAGGTGGTCCCATTGGACTATGATAGAAATTAACCCCCCATTTAAGGTGATGGAAAAAGACTACAACCAAGACCCATCTTTCTTCCAATTCGTCCCATAATACATGTCAGAATGCCCAAACAAAAACAAGTGTAAGCACCTGACTGCATAATGAATAAAGTATGTTTTGATCATAATTCCACATTCCAACATGTGCTCTTAAAAAATGGGCGAGGAATAATATGCCTAATGTATATGGAGGAATAATATGCCTAATGTATATGGTACATCATGTCATCCACATAAGAATGGTGCATCTTTCTCAAGTTCCATATTTTATTCCTCATAGAAATATTTCAAATTGCCATAGTCTATACTCCATTTGTTGGTCTCTCTACATAAGCTCAGATTATGTCATTAAATGAGCAAAGTGTTGCCCTAATATTTTGATTACAAAAATCTATTCATCACCATTGTCGGTCGAAGGCCACTTCTGTTTAATATGGTCACGCATAATGGTAAATATCTAACCATATTTCTTTCCTTAAACTTGTAAATATCTATGTAAAGATAAAAACATTCATGAAATGCAAGGTTTCTTTATTTTTTTCTACAAATGTCATGCTATATATATATATATATATATATATTCATTCTTAGACCCTTCAGGTGCTTTAGTCATGGGTCTGGAAGACGTACCTATCCTAGAATGATAGTTGTGCTCTTGTATACATTTTCTTCATGCAGACACAATGACGATTTCATTGTTTGTGGTATTGTACATGATTTACTATATTGCCTCACATTATAAGAAACAAATTAACCATTTAGGGTTTATGAAGTCCTAATAATGCTTTATTTATAAATTATCATGCTATAACTTGGTGCAATTAAGAAATTTAGGGGGGTCACAACATTGGTTGCTTATATATTAATATATTCTAGTAAGATTATAAAATTTCTTTATTTCAAAGAAAATTTTTAGTCTAAATTTTTGTTTAATATGTTACCATAGTATCTTAGTTAATGCGCAGATGAGTTTTTCCCCTTCCCTTACAAACATTATTTCCCTATGTCATGTTTTTTATACGCTTGCATTAGTAATAACATACATAGATAATTTATTACTTTGTCTATAAAATTGACATGATAAATTTCTTTACGCAACATGATTTTTTTAGAGAATGTGGGCATAATCGAAGGAAAAATAATAGAGGAAAAGAATGATTACTTCCCACATAAACCATGATTTTTGATTGATGGAAGATAGACAATGTTTGTATAATGTGTGTTTTTATATCAAGAGCACTTTCACATTTAGTAGTCTAGTTTCTAGCCCTGACATCATTATATACACAATTTATATTTCATTATACACTTCTTATATTTCAGCATTCACAGTGTAACATTATAGTCTCATCTTTAATACACTTTGATACATATAACAGTTCTCTATACATGTTTTGTTCTCAATAAGGTATTGTTTTTACAACATTATGTTGGGTTCATGGCATGTATGAATGGAGGACTACATGTTGTTGTATATATATGGTTGAGCTATGTACATATTGATTTTTATGGCTTATATATACATGATGCTAGGAGGCACAAAGATTTTTCTATGGCTATTTGTCTCTTTATGATGCATGCTTTTTATTGGAAAGGAAGACAAGTATAAGGTGGATATGTGATATTTTTTGTTTATATTTATTTTCCTATACATGTGCACAGAATCGTACTTTTATAATGGTTCTTGATGGATATGTTGTGGCATGAAAGCACGACAATGTTTTTCAATAAAAATATAGTTTTCGGGATATTCACTTTAGAGTGTTTTATTATTAAACAAACATTAGAAGTTGGGAAATAAAGATAAGTGAACCATTTAATATTGAGGGGACCCACTTCTTCAAAACATTAATAATAAAAGTTAAATTAACTGTAACTCACGCTTTAGAACACTCCATTCACATAAAACAATTTATCATAATTAAAAAATAATATTAAAAAAAATCCCAATTAATTAACCTTCTTAACTGCATCCAAGGCATACAAAAAGGGATGGATTCTATGAAGGAAAGGAAATAATACTCCGAGCAGAGTTATGCACCAACATTAATACTTGTCATTTTTTCTTCTAATTTTCTTTCTTTGAGTGAAGGAAGTTAATCTATTGGTGGTAAAATACTTCTTTCCAAGGGGATACAAGGACTGAAAAGAAAATATATTGAATTGTTCATATTTTTAAGTAAACTTTATTTTTTTCGTTAATAAAAAATTTATTGGTAAAAGGTTTAGCCTTAATAGCTACTGCTAATAGCCCGTTATTTTGCAATGAAACCATGAAAATTTAATTATATGAGGTTGTCAAGTCCTAATTTATCAAGATTGCTTGACAAAATATTCACATATGCTTTATTGGCATTGTGAATATTTAGAGTAAAGTCTTACAAAGGCTTTTCACATAACCCTTCTTTATAGATTAGTGTACTCACACATTTTTTATACAGGTGAGTGTTTTTTGCCACTCATTTTGTGTATACATTTTCTTGTTTTTCTTCGTAATTTGACATTGAGCATTTATTTTATTTATTTTGAACTTAATGCAAGTTATTAACTATGTTTTTGGAGTGTGGTGGCTTCCATATCACTATTTAGTGGGTTATTCAATAATCTTTCACTTCACTTTCAAAATTTTGGTATATATTTTACAATGTATATTTCACACTTATTTTCATATTCCTATTTTTATTTCATTTTGTGTATTTTATTTAATCTTGTGCGCAATTGTAAATAAAATTGTTTACATTGTAATTATATCTCTTAATTCCCTAAATTACTTCATCCAAAATTCAAGCATAAAGAAATTAGGCTTAGTAATTCTAGCCATCCTTAACATGAAATTTCTTGCATCAAATTAGTACTTTTGAAGTGGATACTTTCCCATACCCCAAAGGAATAACTTGTAAAATTTCTAACTAGTGCATATACTTATGGAATTTTGGTTGTTCAAGTACTAACTCACCTAATAAGTGGATTCTTGGATTTAGGATATATATATATATATATATATAATATATTATATATATATATATATATTTATATAAGCTCTCTACATAATCATTTCATAATGACTTTGATTTGAACGATGAGAGAAATTCAAAATTTGTATTACGCATGTTTCCTTTGAAACTATATACACTTTCTTAATTAGACACCTAATTCTACTTAGTATCCACACGTGCCATCTGAGGAAATGTAGCTACACTTTTGAATGCCCCCCCATTTTTATTGCAGTAGTTGCAGTAGTACCATTAATAATTAGGTTTACCTCGACCCGCCTCTCAGCCAGCGCGTGTCAGCCAATAGGGGGTAGTATCTGAAATTCCCTTCATCATGTGATAGGACAGTAAGATCTACAGAGAGACAAGTACGAGACACCTGGGTGGAGGCCTAGTACATAGATATATATCCGGCCAGTCAATAGAGCAATAGATAAATAAGTAGGGTCTCATAGTTTTCCTAAACTAAAAGAAAAGATGAAAGCTGCTGTAATGCCCGAATGAGAAAGCTTGCCTATACTATAGATTGTGGACCACTCCTCCTGAGCGTGCTTAACCCACGATTGATTTACTTATAAGGCATGCGGGATTCTACCTTTCCTTAGCTACTCAAGGGAAGGCAAGTCCTCTCCTTATCAGTCGAGCCTGCTTACGCATCCTGAGCAGTACTTTTTTTTTTACAATCATCCCAACTCGACTACCGAATGAGTAAGATTGTTCAAGCAACTCCTAGTGTCCTACCACGGGCGGGTATACTGAGAGATTCATTCAATAATATAATGATTCATCGCAAGCGAGCGCAGTGAAAGGATTGGTGGGGCTTGAAGCAAGTGAATGATTATAACGGCAATAAATCGGCTTTGGGATTGGCGCTCACATTATGATTGGAACAGTATCAGTGGTTCTGCAAGCTGCCTGTAAAAGAGAATATTGGCCTTAGTGATTGCGATCTATCCAGGCGCTGAACTCTCTTGAATAGCAGCTATGGAACAAAAAATATGTTGGCTACCTAAAATAAATTTCTAAATCAATTTATATTATCATAATTAAACCTATATATTAATATAATAATAGATATATAATACTTATAACTAATAATTATAAATAAAGATATTAAAAATAATAGACCTAATAATCAAAAAATTTAAATGCATGGATTCCATATACAATTAAATATTCACATAATTCTTTATAAATAATAATAATATAGATATTTTTATTTTTTAATCAAAATGTAACATAAAAATATCTCCATAAAAACACACATATTGTAAATACTATACATGCCATATACGAAGACACGTAATATGGAAATGGTGTTGGAAACCCTCTTGCCTTTTTTAATATGAAGCACATTCCAATATGTTTTCTCTAAACAAAACAAAAGGAAAAGAAAAATCTAGAATTTCTAATATTCTATTGTTAAAACAATATAACATACAAACATTAATATCATTAGTATACGTCACATATGAATTTTTGAATGGTCATTATGATTTCATATGTCAACATAAAATGTCTATAGGTCATACACGTTTAATATTGTTGACTATGTTTAAGCATAAACATATACATTTTATAGACGTGGCATAACTGATATCAATTTACATTAAAAAAAAATATAATGTAAAACTATCTTAAAGCTATTGATATCCCAATTTCTTACATTGATAATCCATATTTAAACATGAGGAATGAAAAGGATAGATGATTTTTTTGCACTTTTTAAAGTCGAAGAGCATTTTCATAAAGTTTCAATTTGTTTTTTTTAATATTTATTTAATCTTAATACTTATACAACTAAATTTATGTACTAATACTTATCTTCAATTATAGTAAAAACTCCTAAAAACAATCAATTTTCTCAAATTTAGTACACTTCAATCGTCTCACAATACATGTATAATACATCTTACTTTATGACGTATCTTATTTTGTGATTATTACCTTATATATTATTATATTATTTGAAAGTGAGTGGTTTCATCTCCGTC
>APFE031219758.1:7468-41851 GCA_000404065.3 Pinus taeda
ATTTTTTTCTAAATTATTATTTTTGGAAAAAAAAATGTCCAATGTTATCATTTTTGGATATAAAATTCATAAAACTTATTAATTTTTCAATTTTTTTTGTTCAATTTATTTCCAAAAAATGACATTTAACCATTGTGCACAAGTAAGCAGCAAACTTGTATCAAAAATATCATAGTTGGTGTCTCAAAAATGTAAAATTGGCATGGGCTTTACCATGCTTCATGCTACATGTAACCTGTTGATATATAGCCTATGATAATTCTTTTGACTGGTCCTGACCTCAGAGCTCATCTACCTGCCTATGGTAATACTTTGTCGATATATAGCCTATACCTGCTAGAGCTTGTGATCTAGGAGAATGTTGCCCTTAGAAACCCTATTGGCTTCCTTATTCATGTCCCTATAGATATGCCTATAAGAGAAGTATGTAAAAGAAAGACTCAAAGTATGAATATCCTCCACAATATTAACCAAATGAATGTTCTTGCAATGTTGAACAACATTGACCATTTGACCACCAACATGGAATCCCCATAGATCTAGATCCTATCACAACCCTTCTCATTGGTGAAAGCAATTACAGATCTACACACAAGTGCTTCAGCTCAGTTATTTGTTCTAGAACCCATACCAGTTTTGACATGATGTGCATGATGCACGAACATATTAAGAATGAAACCCCCACCAACTTATTGTGTGTGGAGCTTATTCCCCAACATAATATAAGAGGTAGTGCATGATTAACTTTGATCGACTTGTCTCACTACCAAGTAGCTACAAAGGATGGAACATCCCAATGAAGTTGTAAATCCAAGCTCATGCTGCAATCTTTCCAAACTTATTGAGTGAAAGGGCAAGTCACAAATAGGCGATCAATTAATTCCTTGACCCGTTTTCATAGGGAGCACTACCCTTACCCAATGACAAACCTACACTGCATCACCTCCCAAGTGGGCACCTTATTCGCCATGATATAAGAACAAGACAACTTCATTTTCAGAGGACATTTTGCCTTCCAAAATGCCCTCCACCACCATACAGGCTCCACCAAATGAACTCTCATTAAAGAAATTGAGATAAAAAAAGGGCCTAAAAAATGTTCAAGCAAAATAAACTTAATAAGAACCAATAGGATTTAAGATGATGATGTCAACCATGGGGGATGATTCAGCCATTTTTGGAGTAAGAAGTAAAAAAGAAAAAAAAAAAAAAACTAAATTTTCAACTTATCTGAGCCCTATGATTTTGCTCAAATTTTGAACCAGAATACTTGTCGGATGCATAATTAAATTCCTGATCCAATAAGTACCCATGTTGCATACTTTCAATGGACATTGCTACACAAAAAATGAGAAATACATGAAAAACATGATTACAATAATGTTTTTTTTAATGTATTTCTCATTTTTCTTGTAACAAGGTATATCAAAAGTATGTAACATGGGTACCCTTGAATGAGGAATTAAATTCTACATCCAATGTGTGCTCCTGCTTGAAATCTGAGTAAAAACATAGGGAGATAAGTTGAAAAAATAGTTTTTTCTTTTTCGCTCTAAAATTTTGATGATGTAATCTAATATTATTTTATTATTTCCATTATTATTTTATAATATTACTTAGGATGCCCCTTTTAGACCTCAAAATTTCTTTAATGAGCATTTAGATAAATGTATCCTAACTTTGGAGTGTATAAATCATGAGGGGCGGAGTCCTAAACAAGCTCATCCTCACGATCCAATAGGCTAATGTGAGCTTGTGTAAGGGCATCCAAGTACTGGCCCCGTTCTGTATGCAAATCCTGATGAATGTTCAAGTCCACCACATTAAGCCATCCCTGTGACCATAACCTTCACCCCTAAGATATGTAATGAGATTTTGAGATAAAAAATAATTGTCCCCGCTCCTTGGCCAAGGGTCATAACCAAGTATGACTTTGTGTCCATTCTCAATCCTCCATGCAAGATCTGAAGAGATCAGATCAAAAGAGTTTAACACAACCATCCATACAATTGATATATTACCTCTTACTCTGTTAGGACACCTGATCCAATCCTGCAAAGAATTTGGCCTAATGTATTTCTCCGTGTCAACATCTATCCAGAGGCTGGAGGTGGTAAGGAGCCTCCACATGGATTTTGGTGCAAGTGATTTTGAAAAAAAATAAAATATTTTTTAAACACCAACTCCTTAGGAGCTTAGGAATCGCAATTCATGACCATTTAACCCATGGAAATACAAAATATTCTAGTGTCCCTTCGCATAGAAATTTGAAACAAATCCTTCTAGCCTTTTCCAAAATCCCCTTTGTGATCCTTGCCAAGGACATCCAATACACAATAATTGCTTCAAGAACCAATTTAACCAATACCAAACACATGAATCATGAAAGATATCTATGGCTCCACTGTGAAAGCCTATTTTCTAGCTTAGCCAGGAGCCAAGACCAATCTTTATTTCTATAACAGTTGGGCTTCAAGTAAAAACCCAATTACTTGAGGCCTAAATCAAAGTTTAGAATCTCAAAAGGAATTTTTTTTTAAGATTGTTGATTTCCTGAGGATCCAGATTGTGTATGGTAATAGTAGATTTTACTGCATTTATAACCATATTGATAGACTTGTTGAAGAGGTTCAGAATTTTGTGAAGAAATTGCACATCCCTTATCTCACCATTAAAGAAAATCAATATATCATCCACTAAAAGTATATGCAAAATAGCCAAAGCATGAGTGACACTTCTTTAAAAGCACCTCTACGTTTAACATCCTTCAACATCCTACTAAGACCTTCTTCTACCAATAGGAAAAGGAGTGGCGATAAGGGTTCAACCTTGTCTGAGACCCCTATTTGATCTTAAAAAAGGGGATGCCACACCATTTATATGAACAACAAAATAATTTGACATCATACAACTCATAATCCAGTTTATAAAGGGAAATTCAAAGCCAACATGAGTAAGAAGGAGTGATATATAGAGGCAGATCACTGGATCATGTGCCTTAGATCTATTTTTATGACTACCTCTTTGATTCATCTATTGATATATCTGCTGTAGTTGAGAAGAGATTTGTAAAGTAGGTTTTACCTAGTTTAGCTAGGCCATCAAAGTTTGATACTGTTCTGCCCAGATGGTCTTCCATTTTCCAAATAATATTTGCCATTTTCTGACTCTTCACATAAGTTTGGAATTTTTTATTATATTATCATCTCCTTTCTCCAACCATATAACACAACTTTTTTGTTGGACAATTGATGGTGTTTGTGCTAGTATTGTGCATGAAGGTTGGCATTGATGTCAACCAGACTAGCAAGAATGTGTGCTACAACAAATCATGGCTTAGAAGGATTCCTCTGGTAGCTGCAGGATTCATGTAGAGGATCATCATGGTGGTGTGATTTCAACTGTCTAAAGAGTCAATGAGTAGAACAAGCTTTCCAACGATATGCGGAAGTCCAAAAATGGACTCCTGGATCAAAAGATATGGTTTGATGAATTTTAAGGTTGTGAAGCCTTAGGAAGGAAGAAATATCAGCATATCGGAAGTCGAGGATATCTGCACATCAGAATATCGAAGGTCAGCATAATTGGTGCATCAACATATCAGAGAACAAGATGTCAGAGGTTAGCTTGTCAGTGCTTAGGCATATCAGAAGTCCAACACATCAGAGTATCGACATATCAAAGATATGGATTATTGGAACATCGGAGGATTAGCGCAAGTGGAAAACCGAAGGTTGGAGCCTTAGCACATTGGAACATCGGTATATCGGGGATCATAATATCGAAAATTATTAAAGTGAAGAACCTTTAAAAGTTGCAATTTCTGATAATTGTTAATAAGCCTTTATAAGTTTCGAGGAATTAGAAAATAAAATTAACAAAGGATTTTGGTGCAAAACTAAAGGTTGACAGGGCCTCTTCTCTCTCCTCTAGCAGGACACATGGCAGCATATGGTTGGCTCCGACAAGCTATAGTGGTGTCTAACCTCAGCATGGCGTGGCAGTACGGAACATTAAAAACATTTATTTGATAAGAAATATTAAAAAGTAAAGTTAAGATAAAAAGTTTTAAAGGATGCAAAATGTTGGAAGGGAACACAAAATTATGGGTGAAATGTCATGAAATCTAAAATATTATAGAAAAAATTTATTCTAAAATTGGAAGAAGAGATTTGAAAACCAAATATAAGTAAAATTATGTGATTTTTCTAGAGATTGTTGATAAGAAAAAAGTGTTTGCTTTGTTAGATTGAAATCAACGAGATTTTTAATTAGGAAAAAAACATTCTACAAGCATGTTTAAAGAAGCTAAGTGCTTGTAAATCCTTTTAGTTATAAATTTCTAAAATTTGTTTTATTGCACAAGCATGTTTAAAGAAGCTAAGTGCTTGTAAATCCTCTTAGTTATAAATTTCTAAAATTTGTTTTATTGCACTTCAAACAATATAAAGAGGGATATCTTTTAAGCCTGGTTATCATGTTGTAGAAATAATTATTACTATGTTGAGAAATCATTGCTTGACACCAAAACACACTATGATAATGTTAATGATGCATTGCTTTGCCATTGTAGAATTCTTGTTCCAAGAATGTAAGAGAAAATTGCTCTAAATATCATGGCTTTTTAATGTGAGGAGTTTAACATTTATATCAAATGCAAAGAAAAATTACTACAAATATTGAAATTGAACTTCAAAAATTAGAATTTAAATCAAAATTGTATTTCACATTTTATATAAAAATAAGTTTTTAAAATATTTAAAATAGTTTTATTTATATATTTACTTTTTAATCTCGATGGGTGAATCATTCCCAAAAGTGACATCAAGAAGGGTGTCCTCAAGGCATGAGGGAGCACCAGTGATCAATTGACCCGATGACCCCATTGCCCATAGCACACAACATAAGGATGGAAGGGAAGGCCAATTGGTGGTTGCAAATCACAACATCTCCATCTGTACATTAGACAATGAGTGGAGAGAAAGTAGCAATGAAGTCTCCATGAGTGAAGGCATGTTGAGACATTCATTTTGTCATGCAAATTTACTCTCTTGGAACCAAAATTGGAGGCTCACCTTTAATGTGTTGAGTATTCAAAATGATGTGACTTCCCAACAATATGAGATTAGCAAGATTTCCATTTACTCATTGATTTTATAAGATTCAACTAGATAGCTGTAGGGTAAGTGAAGGAAACAAAAACTTAGTCCTTGTTGTAATTAATTTGTAAATTGAAGGACTAGGCCCTCTTAGCTTGGTCCCTTTGATCACAATCATTGTTGACTCTTCTTAGAGCCTTGGTCCTTGCCATTGCGAAGGGAATCTCGCTCTTTTTTGTTTCGGTTACTCCATTTGTGACACTGCCCAGGTATATCATAGTGCATCCTAATAGTTATTTGGTTTAAATTCTTCATTGATTTTTCACAGTGCCAACAAAGCAATGTAGGGTCAATATTTTCTTGTCCTTACCTCTATCTTTTACTCACTATCCTCCATCAGGTCTACATCACCTTAAGTACCTTATTTCTTTTATTCTTGCACTTGTTCATGTCTGCCTTTTCCTCCTTTTATTCCAAGATATGTTTTCCTCTTAGGTTATCACTTTTCTCTTTCCCCAATGTTTAGGGAGAGAGCCCAAGTGCGGCTAGGGTGAGGTGGAAAAGGCCTACAAGGTAACTCGAAAGCTTGAGCCCAAGTGTGGCTAGGGTGAGGTGGCAAAGGCCTACAAGGTGATTCAAAAGCTTGAACCCCAAAAAACACTATTGTGAGAATGCCTTAGCGGTTGTGCACCATGAATTATCTGATATTGAATAGGAGTTGGTGGATCAATGAACGAAATTATTAAATTTAGATGCCTTGGCCAAGGTGGATGATTGGGTCCTTGACTTGGGAGCACCACAAGTTAGACGAAACTAACCTACACATTGTGGACTTGTATTGATATCTTAAGCATTTTCTAGGAAGAGTATTGTTCAATCACAGTGAGAGTAGGGATGAGCTTCTCCTTTGCATGGAGGAAATTCACTTGCTCTATCAAATCATGGATGGTCGACTGCAATATCTGAAAGTAGCTTTACTCAGGGACAGTGAACAACCACCTTCGGTGAGGTTTGCACCAAAGAAATTGGATGACAATATGGACTTCTTGTGGCTCATTTCCACTATTCGTAAGCCTATTTTTTTGCTACAATATAAGTTTTCATGTGTTTTTCAGTTTCTTACTTATGTGCCTATCATGGATTTTAAAGCCCATTTTGTATCATACGTAATGAGCATGGCTAGCACTAACTCAATCTATGACTAGACAATATGATTTTGGAGCAACCTTCTATGCCTAGTTTTTGCTCAAACATGCTAGAGCTGGTCATGAATTTGGTATTTGACATGCTTTGTACATATATATTTCCATAATATAATGTTGTGAAGATATATACATATTAAAATTATGCTTTAATTTATTGATTTTTATTTATAAAATCATTTTTCAACTTATCTTCATACCATTCTTCAAAATATAATTGATTAAAAACCAACATAGATCCATCTTAATTACATATCTACCAAGTGTTGAGAGGGATCGAATCTATCAAGATACAAACCTCATTTTGAGTGCAAAACTTGAAGAAAGGTTTGCACCTTGAGAAATTTGATTTCTAGATCCGAAGTGAAAATAGATCTATATTGGTTCTTAATAATATTATTTATATTTATATAATTTTCACATTTATAAGATATTCTAGTTTTTTTTTAATTATTATTTTTTGTTAGGTAATGTGAGTGTGAGATGATTGACATGTTTAACCTGTGGCTTGAGTAATCACAACCTAGGGGCATCTAAGATGTTAAAATCACCTATGGATCAAACAAAGTTACCAACTTAATGAGAATTATAACCTTAAAATGAAAACTCTAGCCTAAAAAACTTTTATTTTTGTGCAAAAAACATGGAAAAACACCCCGAAAACGAAAAGTGTTGATGCTGTATGCTGTATCAACATGGTTTTTTAAATTCTATTTTTTTAGCAGTAACATTAAAAACCAATTTTTTTATGCAATAAACATGAAAAACATCATATTATATATTATATATATATATATTATATAATATATATATATAATAATATATATGGGTTTAAAATTCGATTCTCTATAGTGGCATTAAAATCTTAAAATTTTTGTGCAATAAACATGAAAAAAACACCCTGGAATCGAAAGGTGTTGATGCTGCATCAATGTTTTTTTTGTTTGTTAAAATTTCAACATTTTTTAGCAATGACATAAAAAACACATATCATGATTTTGAAAAACCTTAAAATTCCAATAGTTTTCGACGATATAGTGAAATATAAAAGATCACATCTCCAAAAAACCTAAAAATTTGAACACTTTTCAACCATGAAATTAAAGATAAATGTCACGACTCCAAAAAAACCATAAAATTTTGACAATTTTCAACCATGGCGTTAAAGATAATGTCATGGCTCCAAAAAACCAACAATATTTTTTTTAATGCAGAAAGTACAGCTCTTTTAAAATCTTAACCTAAGACAACTTGATACATTGCAACGAAAATTTAAAAAACCAACCATCAAATTGACATGCAGTGGTACCGGTCTTGCCCATTGTCATGACAATTTAAAAACCAACCATGCAATTGACACACAATGGGGTGGATTTGATCAATTGTAACAAAAACTTTAAAATTAACTATCAAATTGACACATAGTGAGTTTGGGTTGCTCATGTAGCATTGATATAACACTTGCATGGCATTGATATAACACTTGTAGCTAAAAAAAAAAATTAAATTAAAAGAAGAAGAACAAATAAAAAACTAGAACATAAAAAAAAATGAAAAAAGAAGACCAAAAATAACCCATAAGGAGAAAAATTCAAGCATAGCGTTTTTTTTTTAAAAGTAAAAAAGGGAAAAAATAAATAAATGAAAAAATATTCTTCGTTAAAAAAATATAAAATTAAAAATTTAACCAAAAAGAAATAAAAAATAAAAAATATTAACCTAGAAAACAAATTTAAAAAAATTAAATTTTTTAAATAAAAAAAATATTAAAAAACATTAAAAAAATATGTCAAATGAACTTAGTTCAAGTGGTATGGTTCATGATTTGTGTCACAAGTAGCATAGGTTCAAGTTTCCGGAGACATGTTGGCCGTTGTGGCATTTATGAAATATTGGTTCTACTAAGTGGAATAATGGCAACCATTTCTACTAAGTTAATGATTGTGCCTAATGGAATGTACTCATTGTTGTTTAAAAAAAAAGGTTGAAAAAAAAGAAAAAGAAAAAATCTTGGGGTGTGTGATCGAGGGATCAAGGTTCCACCCTGCCCCAATGTTAAAGGGTCGCGGGGAGCCCGTCACTCTAGCTGACCTACTCGTGGCCCTTTGGCAATGGGGCGAGAGCTCGATTCCTATGTCCCATTTTCTTTTTACAAATATATATATATATCAATATATATATATATATATATATATTATATTTATATTATAATAATTGTTTAAATATTATTTTATTTTTTATAATATCTATTTATTTTATTTTCATTTGATTTTGTAATTTTATTTTTCCAATTTTTTTTTTTTGTTTCTAGTTTGTTTTGAATGTTTTGTTGTTGTTTTTTTTTAATTGTTTAAATTATTTTATTTATATTTAATTTAAATTTTCAATTTTAATAAATTTGTCTTTTTTTCCAATTTTTAAACATCTAGTTTTTTTTTATAATTGTTTAATTTTTTTCTTATTCCATAAATTTATTTTAACTTGTTTATAATGTTTTATTTTTTTTATTTAATTTTTTGCCCCATATATATTCCAATTTTTGTTTTAAATGTTTTTGTTTTTTATTTATTTTTATTTTTTGTTTTTTTAAGTTGCTTTTATTTTTTTAATCATTTTTTTTTTGTTATTTTACTTCATATTTTTTTGTAATTCATTATTTTTGGAAAAAAAACACAAATGTTATCATCTTGAACATAAAATTCATAAAAAATCATAAAAGTTTATTTTCTTTACAACTTTTTTTGTTCAATTTATTCCATAAAAATCATTTATTTGACATGTCATTTGTAGTGAAAAGGGTGGAATGTGTATTTTATTATTATATTTATATGCAATTGTATTTTTTTAGTTAGTGTTTAAATTTTTTTTTTTTTTAATTTAATTTTTAATTTTAATTTTATTTCTATTTTTTTTTTCCAAAGGAAAAAAAACTGTAATTTTATTCATTTTAAGATGAAATTACATTTATCATATGCACAAAAAGGAAGTGCATTCAGTCAGAAGAAAGACTCCCCCACCCAGACAGAGCCAAAAACAAGGAAGGCTCAGCTCATATATACATAAACATTAGTCAATAAGACAAAACAAAAGTCCCCCAAAAATACAACAAAACATCAATTGTTCCAAGCATGAAGACAATACAAAGTCATTGTGAAATTGACAACAAAAATCCCTTTGTGGATAGGGAGTACGAAAAAATGACAGTTGACCATTGTGCATAAGGGAGCAAAAAACTTGTAGCGAAAAAACATCGCAGTTGGTGTCTCAAAAATGTAAAACTGAGATGGGATAAACCATGCCTCATGTTGCATGTAACTTGTCCATATATGGCCTATGGTAATACTCTAACCAGTCCTGACCTCACAACTCAACTACCTGCCAGATACCACGATCCAGGAGAATGTTGACCTTAGAAATCCTGTCGACTTCCTGATTTTTGTCCCTATAAATATGCCTGCAAGAGAAGCATGTAAAAGAAAGACTCAGATTACGAATATCCTCCACAATATTAACCAAATGAATGTTCCTGCAATGTTGAACAACATTGACCCAATTGACCACGAACATAGAATCTGCATAGATCTAGATCCTATCACAACCCTTCTCAATGGCGAAAGCAATATGAGATCTACATGTAAGTGCTTCAACCCAGTTGTTTGTTCCACAACCCATACCAATTTTGACATGATATGCATGATGCTTGGACATATTAAGAATGAAGCCCCCACTAGCTTGGGCTCCTTCCCCTTGTGAAGCCCATCAAAGAATCCCAGGGAATTGATTTGTCCATATTTTCCTCTAAATTACGTTTCATTGGATGTTGATCTTTGACTTGCGAAAAGAGATTTAGTATAGAAATACCCTCAACAACAATTTTCCTTGGACAAGATGTGAGATCATTAAATATCAACTTGTTTCTAGCAAGCCATATTCCCCAACATAGTATAAGAAGTAGTACAGGGATGACGCTGATCAACCCATCTTGTTACAAAGGATGACCCATCCCAAAGAAGTTGTAAACCCAAGCTCATGTTGTAATCTTTCCAAACTTGTTGAGTGAAAGGCAAAGTCACAAATAGGTGATCAATTAACTCCTTGGCCTCTTTGCATAGGGAGCACCACCTTAACCTAATGACAAACCTGCGTTGCATCACCTCTCAAGTAGGCACCTTATTTGCCATGATACACCAACACAAAAACTTCACTTTCAGACGACTTTTTTCCTTCCAAAATTCCCTCCACGATAATTCAGGCTTCGCCAAATGAACTCTAGCATTTAGATAAATGTATCATAACTTTGGAGTGTATAACCCGTGAGGGGAGGAGGCCCAAACAAGCTCATCCTCAAGAGAATCTAACCTAATGCATTTGTCCATGAGAACATTCGTCCAGATGTTGAGGCTTGGACATGGCAATCCCCAGCCATTTATCCCATGGAAATACAAAATATTCTTTGCATGACTTCCCATAGAAATTTGAAACAAATCCTTGTTTCCTTTTCTAGAATCCCCTTTGGGATCCATGCCAAGGACATCCAATACACAATAATTTCTTCAAGTACCAATTTAACCAATACAAAATGCCCAAACCTTGAAATCCATCTATGGTTCCACTTTGAAATTTTATTTTCTATCTTTTCCAAGAGCTAAGACCAATCTTCATTTCTATAGTAGTTGGGGTTCAAGTAAAAACCCAAAAATTTGAGCCCTGAATCAAAGTTTATAATCTCAAAAGGACAAAAGCATTCTAAGGTTGTTGATTTCCTGAGGATCTGAATTGTGTATGTGTTGACGATGATGAAAATATGTTAACCAAGGGGTCTCCTTGATGTGAAGTCCCAATAAGCCCTCACACCATTTGGAGTAGGAGCCCCATCTGAAATATCAGCCTAGTTGATAGTTATCTTAGAGATATGCCTTGGATCTAATTGTCAGTAGGAGAGAGGAGTGCACATGCACCTACGAAAAGCAAGGGGGTGTGTCTGGTGAGTGTTCGATCATATGTGTGTCAAAGTTATTTCACTGCGGAGGGGAGGAGAAGTGATCCTCTAAGAGAGAGGTAGTAGTACCACCCTAGTAAAGACACACATGAACAAGAAGGGTTCGTGCAACATCAAGAAGAATAGGTCACAAAGATGCGACGGTCATTGGAACCAATATAACGAGGAATATTTGTCTAATATCCAATGGAATGGTCCACGAGGATGCGACAACGATAATAGTAATTACAACACATTCTCAATATGATAAGTACCAAAATAATTGAAATAGTTCAACCACTTTAGCACATATGAAAGAAAACATGAATTACAAACCTTCACAGAATAGTCTTACAAATATCCATAATCCATGCATGAAGAACGTGTTGGCCTTGAAGGCTTCTGTTATTAAGTAAAAGTTCCAAGACACATGTATACAATGAACATCACTAGCTACAATAGTGGAGCATTGGAGCCACTCCTTACTCCTCAAAAGAACTGATTTGTCTCTCTAATGCCTTGCGGGAGGAGCCAAGGTGAAAAAGTTCTTTGCTCATATAATGAGGGAGTATATATAACCAAGGGGTGATGCTTCCCCTCCTTGTGGCTCTTTTACTACCCTCATGACTGTTTGACTTCCTATGACTTTTCAACTTACATGACTCTTTATATTCCATGTGTGTCCTTTGGACTTCCACTTTACAATAAATTTTGAATACCATTTACATGATCCACAATGACGATGTGACATATGAGAACTCATGACATGAAATGCCATGAAATTGATGACATAGATTTCTTGATGATGTGGCAATGTCAAGCCACTGCTGCTACTGAGTGTTGAATGTCTTCTTGAGAATGATTTTCTCTTCACCTCTGCATGGATTGATGATGATGAATCTTCAATGATCTCAAATCTTCAATGGTGGTTGAAAACTAGTGTCCCTTCACTTTTCTTGATTGATTGAATTCTATGTTCAACTACAAGTGTGTCTTTCAGCATGCTTCCATCCTTCATCTCCTTCTTCATCATCTTTCCATGGTATGATAGAGTACCATTTATCTGCAATTCACTCATGATGAGATGACATTAGTGTGAAAACCCCTATTATAAGATATTGCATTTTGATCCATTAACTGAGATGGAGCCAGGTGATAGGTTGGGAGAGAGGGCTCAGTGACTATGCAACTCCACAGTTCAAGCATCCAGGGGTGAGGCTTGAGCCGTGAGACTGCGTATTCTGCAGTTCATGCAGGACTGAGGGAAAAAACTGCGCAGTTCTAAGAATTAGTGGGACAGGCTACGGGGATGGGCACTGAGAGGACTTAACCTTCTCAGAAATGACTAAGTCTAAGACCAGTTAGACATATGTGAATAGTGATAAGACTTCGAATGTGATCTCACACTTAGAATACTTGACGAAATAACAACATAGATCGCCCATGACACATGAAAAATGCATTTCCCTTGATGCGAGAACTTTATGACTCGTTACGACAAGTGCGACACTTAAGATACACATTGTGACGATCGTGGCAACACTTGTGCGACATTGCTTAAAACTTTGTGAATGAGTGTGACATCTGTTTACATGGTTAGAAAAAATCTTATACACAAATATAGACCCTTAAAACCACCAGAACAGGATTCTACACATTGTGCGACAACCTATCATGCGAAAATACGTCAATTTACACAACTTGCAAAGGGGAGAAAATACTTCAAAAAAGTACATGAAATGAGTTTCAGTGTTTGACAACAATGTGAAAGACCAAGGTAGGATCTGAAATTGAGTGTAAGCCAAAATTTTGGAGGGGGTTGTAGGAGCTACAACACTTGGCGACAAACATGTAGAATTCCATCTTCTCTGCCTTGGTTAACTTCTTCTGTGCAGGGCCTTGGTTCTTCAGGGAGTATTGATTCATCATGTTGATTACTTTGGGCTATCCACTTACCCTATCAATAGGCACGGTCCCCTTTATTCCTTCTCGATTGGACACAACATAAGATTCAATGATATCATAATGTTTCAAGTTGGGAAGGGTAGTGTAGCTCATGAGCTTAAGATTTTCAGGATATAGTTTTTCATTTTTGGTGTTGCTTCCCTACCAGTAGGCCTGGACAATACCCTGCGGAGTCACATAGGAACACAAACATTTCTCTACTACCATTGAGCATGGATAGTACCCCGGCAGAGTTGCTTGCTTCACTTCTTTGCGTAGGAATCATTTCTCTTCTTTCGCCTTTATTTATTTATTTTAAAGAGGAATGTGCATTGGAACTTATTCATTTTTGAGTGGAAGAGGGATCCTAACTTATTGACAGAAGAATAGGTTGTTCCTTCAGAGAAGCCTATAGAGACCTCTGATTTCAGTTTGCTCGTTTAGATTTTTCCCCTTATCCTCTTCTACTGATTGGATAAGCATGAAAAAACCGAAACACAAAACCGACAATAGGCATAAGGTTTCCTAAGTAGACATAGGTTCATGGTTGGACCAAAATTCTCCTTACGAACGAATCATATTTTCCATCGGAACTTCATCAACTAAAAGATGTAATCGACACAAGGAAGACAAAATGGAGGTTAGCCAAATGTTGAAGTGTCACACGACACTTTAGACTTCAACCACCCACATACTAAGAAGCGAAAATAGGTCCAAGCACAACACTTATTTCCATGATGAAAACAAAAGGAGACAAACAACAAGAAA
The DNA here is from genome assembly GCA_000404065.3 of Pinus taeda. Taxonomy (NCBI): domain Eukaryota; kingdom Viridiplantae; phylum Streptophyta; class Pinopsida; order Pinales; family Pinaceae; genus Pinus; species Pinus taeda. The sequence continues at coordinate 21,460 of APFE031219758.1, forward strand.
CAAAACGAAAGGAAAGACAATGCACAAGGAAAGAAAACCAGAAGACAAGAAAAAGAAGCTAAACCAAAGCATAATGCAAGAGAAAAGTAAGAAAATACAAGAGAGACTAAAGAGAACAACATAAGATGGGTGCAAGAGAAGGAAAACTAATATGCAACTAATCCTATTCCTAACCTAACAACTAGAAGGACAAGGTCACATATAATGGATTTTCTAATATAGCCACCGTAATTGTTCTCGACCCGCAATCACAAAGATACGATCGATTAAAACAGATATAAAGCAATGTGCAAGAGAAAATATGAGACCGTGAATAATTTTCACAACAAAAGGAAGGTCTTTCCCGTGGGCAGAAAGGTGTGTCACAGCCACTACTTTCATCCAATTCACATTCTTACCTTTTTGATGAATACCATCTTTTAACAAACCTCAAAATCTTCTCGTGGATGTGTCTCCATCTACAACAACCTCCTTAGAAAGCGTGAGAGGAGATCGAAACTTTTTATTTGCGACGAAGCTTGCTAGGTAAGACTGTTCCAACCATTCAACGATTGGATCGCAAAATTCATGATGATCCTCTTGAAAACCTTGAAATCTTTAAAAGATGAATTTTCAATTAGAGGCAGGGGATTACGATGGGAATCTTGTGAGGGAAAATAGGTCTAATCATGTTGAGACAGTGAGGACCTGCCATAACCATCAGTGAAGGTTGAAGTTCCTCAACTGCTCGATAAAAATCGGAATAGTGATATATTGAACGATGAAGATTGAAGGATGTAAATCAATTGTCATTGGATGTTATGATGGAAAAATGATAAGTTGAGTGATAGTCATCGAAGACAGAATAATGATCAGATGGTATGATTGAAGCATCATATCTCTTGTTTGTAATTAACCAAGATAAATCATTTTGGACAGCTCTACGAATGCTCTGAACAATCAAACCAAGTTCCTTGCAAGCCAAATATGATAAAGAATTTTCTTGTAACTAGTGACAAACTATACAAACATTGTAGTAATTGAAATAATTTAAAAGGGATGTTAGCAAAAAAAATACATGAGACCATCCAGGGCATGGTGAATGGAGAAGAAATTGATTTGTGTGACAACTCATGCATTCATTGTCACTCAAGAGGATTTCAGGTGCGATGAAGGGAAATATTTGCAATATAACATTCACAAGAAGAACTAGGAGCTGACTATTAAGGAATGAATTCGACAAGCATGATTCCTTCAACCAAAGATAGTCCTTGGAATGATAAAATTTGCAATGCCATGACTCTATGAGAGATACACATTCCAAACCTAAGTTTGATGCAAGATATTTGCATGAAGATGAATGAACTGAAATAGATTCTTGAATTAAGTCAGAAGTAAAATCTTGAAAATTTGAAAGATCCTACCCAAAATACCAGACATTTTTCAAAAAGAATTTTCATCGAGTGAAACCATGCAAAGAGAAGGATTGTGTGGGAGAAACCAGATCTGACTTAGTTTGGGGGGCTTATTAGAGTTAGGGGATCCTGAAAAACCTCCAATGGAAGTTGAAGTGCCTCGACTCCCTGGAAGATCCTGAAACTCTCCAAGATTGTTAAATCACATTTTGAAGATTGAACCATATCTTGCATGGCTTGAGGATGGTTTCTACCGCTGTTTTTAGTAATACCACTTCTTACTGGATGGAAACCATATTTTTCACTGGTTCGAACAAATTGTTCAACTTCAACAACCAGATTACTCAAGTCGAAAGATTCGTTTGATCACAAATTTGAATATGAATGAATCGAGGAAATTTCATGAGAAAGATGATTTGGAGAGTTGTCTTCATGCAAGAGAAGGGATGATGATGGATGTAAAGAGTACTCAATGATCTCACCACCTTGTGCCAATCAAGAGGTTGACTCATCAGATGAAGGACTCGAAGAACACGGAGTATCCTCGTTGCAAGTAGATGCATTGCAAATGGTAGAGCACAAGGGATAGTGAGATGAAGAGGAAATAAAATATTCCTGAGAAACCAAAAGATTAGTTGATACACCTGGGTGTTCATGATTGCATACATCAATAGAGTCATCATCATCAGAATGGTTGTTTCCCAAGGCTACAAATTGATCGAAAGAGTTGATTACATTTGATTCACTACTTAGATTAAAAAATTGAAAATCATCCAAGAATGGAAATGCCTTGTTTTGACATGGAGGAATTTGGAAAATAGAAGAAATATTGAAGGCATATTCTCCTTCCTTCTCCCCTACCTATGTAATGTGACTTCCTTGTACTTGATCGCAATTTGAACGAGCAACACGAAAATAAAGAGAGCTTGAAAAACTATTTGGTGGAACAAATTGGTCAAGCGGATCACGGTACCAAGTGTCATAGCCTGTAGATGATAGTGAAATATGAATCATAGCCCCCACTAAGGTTGAATTTTTGCAATTCATTTCCATGTTAACCATTATTAGTTTAGCATTGACCAATTCTTTACAATGTTCAACTTTGAAAAATAAAAATTATTTTTCAATATTATTAAAAAAAATATTTTTCAAACATTTAATTGGACCATAACTTGAAGGTCCATTTGCATAATATAATGTTATGTGGATAATTGTCTCACATAATTTTTACTATGATTTATGGATATGGTTGCAATATTCAAGCATGCTTTTCAGATATTTGTGTAGTGATTTTTCATTCTTAAGCTTTGCAGGAAAATAATCTAAAAATAAAATCCTTGAAAATAACTCATTCTCAGTAAATAACATATTTACCATCTTTTACTTCCCACCATAATTTAACCATGTCTTTGGATAAAAAAATGGATAGCAATAAGATGTAAATAAATATACTTATCAGTCCCTTCCATAACAGGGAGTGTAGAAAGCTATTTCCAGTAAACATTTCCAAGACATGTAGTTGATTTTTAAAAATTTGTTGAATTTCCTATAATTTATTATAATATTATGTTTTTATTGTAAGCTTGGTGGTACCTTTCCATTAATTTTTGTAAATAAAGTAGGTTACATCCATGTGTCTAAAGTTAGGTGGCCTCAACCTGCCTAGAGGGAAACTAGATATGTTGGCCACCTAACCGTAAAATATGCCATCCACAAACAATAAATGATAAGTCTAACCAACCACGCTATGTAAACCTAAGAGTCTTTGTACTTCCTATTTTCTAAATAACTATAAACATAACTGATAATAAGCCTAAAATTTTGGGATTGGATCATGCAAAATTAAAAGCAAGGATGCAGTGTCGCTACTCATCATCAACCGAATCCACCAGAGCAGGATCTTCATAGTGGAACTCGACAGCTCCATGTGGGGTATGCAAGGGATATGCTGCTCAATTCAGATTAGCCAACCACTTTGTTGCTGTAATTGAAATAGAATTTTTTGAAATTATTTAGTGTAATCCAAGTGACCCTGAGGGGTTGCATGCATGGTTAGGAGGAAACTTCTCTCTACAATGCTCTTCATCATCTAGAATAGATGGACTATCTTCTTATATTGAGATGATATGCCATGAGTGTGCCCTAGGTTTGGGATCACAGTTTTCCACTCATCCATTTCCAATTCAAAATCCTCCTCGGCCTACCGGATCTCAGCCTCCCAATATGTAATCAGTTTCTTGACTGGGTTGGAGCTGCTAGGATGGTAAGCTTGAGCCACTTCTTGAATTATACGAGAGGAAAGCTTACGTCCAAAACCCACCCCACCGACCTCAACAAAAGAGTTGGGTTGGCTATTCGGTGACAAAGAGGCCTTCCTCTTCTTTCCTTGGCCTCAGCCCTCGTGACCATTCTTTCATGTACCAGCTGCCTCGACCATGATTTTCTTGATGCCTGAAAAAGGCTTCTCTTCTTCCAACTATGGGTACTGACCAGAATAGGGTTGCAGCTTGGGTGCCCGATGCTGCCAAGGGTCACGCCAATGTTGCAGACCTATTAAATAAAATTCAAACGAAACCATCCAAGTAAGGAACTCGCTCCAAATTTTACTGTCAACCAACTACTAACACATGATAATGGTGCCACTGTTTCCATTCATCCTCCTTTTGCCATTGTGGGGCCTGGATGGACCAACTATACCATCCATATTCAGGACCTCTGAATTGTCCCAACACGTCTCGTAGTTTCTCAAATTCACCAGTCAAACATTGTACAATGAATTGAAAAGAAACTCAAGCCAACATCTACATTGAGCCCACAACCCACCAAACCCCTTCCGATGAGAATCCATATAGAGAACATAGACCACAGAAATCAAACCCCCTTGCCCAGAAGCCAGCTTATGGTGACAGGCATTGAGCCATAACCAACTTCGAAACCAAAATTGACCCCTAGCCAAACATGAATGCCCAACTCAATAGACTTCGTTCCACATAACTAGACTGACCCTAAAACGGTCCACCACAACTCTTCTACCTTCGCCCCTATGCCAACAAAGGACATAGATGATGTTACATACACCTAAGGCCCGACTTTGAGCTCACGCAAAGCCTACATACCCTGGAACCAAATGAAATTGTTCACAAACCCAAACCCCTTTTGGCTCATTCTTATTCGAGCAAGGGGGACTTCCACATCCAAAACCCGTTACAACTAGACCATGCAAGCACCTATGTGGGACAACCAAATTCTATGCTTGATAGTCACCAAGACATGCATAACAATGGACTCAACCACAACCAAAAGCCCAACAAAGCCATGCCTCTAACAATTCCAATTCCCATCATCCCAAAACATAGACCTATGCATCTCATAGGTCGAAGGTCGAATAGACTGCTCCATACAAACAAAAGGTGCTAAGTTAAGACTAGAAACTTACTAGTGAGCTCTGTGAGATCTTGGAGAAGACGACGACCACCAGCTACCCAGAACTACCCGCTCAAACCAAATCCACAGGAACGTAAGTTCGCAGACTAACTCACCCAACAAGTTAGAGGGATTCTCATTGTTCCAACTATCCTTATACCTATGCCACCCTCAAGTTGGGGCATTAAAATTTGCCTTTGCACTGCCACTTCTCCAAGTGTTGCATGCATGCAAAAGGTGGCCGGAACAATCTGCTGGATTCACATTAATTGTTGGGTCAAGACAAGTCCAATGGGGTTGACTTGCACCCCGATTGGGGGAATTTATTAATATTATGTAAACTACAATAATTATGAAAATATTGTAAATAAAATAAATTACTTTTATTTTATATAAATGAAATCCCATTTTTTTGATTGGTTAAACACTTCAAAGATAATTACCTATGGTTATATATATATATATATATATATAAGCCAAGTGGTAGGTGACAAATGCCTAACAATTAAAAATTGAACTTAGTGATAAAAATACACTTTTAGATTATGTATATTTATGTGACAAAACATGTCATACATACTTCACGTTTTTGTATTGTACTCGAAATGAATAATAAATAACATACCAGGTACTTTATGTTTTGTAAGATTTAGAAATAAAATCATAGCATAATCACATATTTATTCAAGGCTAAGGACTCTTCATATGGTTTCTTCTTAATAAAAAATATATTCACTAAGCTTGTTTCAAATTAAAATTTAATTGAAAAATCAGAATATCGATGATAAAATCTCATTGCTCATTTGCATTTAGATTTACATTGTTCAGAAAGTGGCAGGTTCAATCCAAAATTTAATTAAAAAAAGCTTAAATTCAGTTGGATTTATGCTATCAGAAATTGATAGGGCATAAGCGACATTTCATTTCAAACCTGAGAGATAAGATCAAAATTTAATTAAAAAAAATGTGTTCTATCCATTTAAGAACATTGATGATCAAATCCCACTATTGCTTTGCAATAGTATTTACGTTGTCATAGAGTGGGAGGGCATAAGGGGCACTTTACTTTAGACCCGAGTCACAGTGCAATAGTGATAAGATAACACACCTTGACCATTTAATATATCTCTTCGATTACTGAAAGGGAAATTTGGGATCCATGCTATAAAACTTGGCATGGAAAAGTAGAGTTGAAATTGCATAGTCCATCACTCATCTAACATCCTACAAAAAGTTGTAAAACCCATCAGTCATTTAATGTCATACAAAGAGATGTAAAACTTGTTATGAAGTAGTGTTGAACAAAGTGTGAAAAAGACAAATAGAAAGATTAAAGTCTTTGAAGTCATCCAAGAATCCATCAAAAATGAAAAATATAGAGGAGTCATTCGAGCATCTTGTAGATAGAGAAGCATCCACCAAAAAAGAAAAATACAGTCATTCGACCGTCTTGCGAAAAGAGAGAGAGATAGAAAATTTGTAAGTACATCATATTTTTATGCTCTTGGTACTTTGTCTTTTGTTTTCAAAACATTTATTTTCAATGTGTTTCAAGTTGAATAATATTTTCCTGGTTTTTTGTGCTTTGTTTTATCTGTTTGTTTGTGTATTTAAAGTTACATGCATTTGTTTGTTTATTTGTTTCAAGTTACATTTATTTTGTTGACTTAAAAATATGCTTCCATAGAGTATGGAACAACAAATTAGTTAACATTAATTCAATTGCTTAAAATATGAAGAACCAACCCAGTTAACAATAATACAATATAGCCATATTGTAAGTGACATCATTGGTAGGCCATGGGTTAGAAGAAGTGTATTGGACTCTCTGCCTGATATTTATATATTATGATGATCATATATCTTATGTTTTGACCTGATTTGTATATCTTATGATTGTTGTATGTTAGAAATCCATGCCTTCTTACCTTATTACAGACATTACCAGTTCTTCAACTCATCTTCTGAGTGAAATGCCTTGCAAAATTTTGTTGGAAACTATTACTTGAAATGATTAGCTTTTTTTTTGTACAGCTTGGTAGGACCTTCCGTTTTCTATTTATAAAAGATAAGTTTACACCACATAGATGAGATAGGTGGCCTTAACTTTCCCAGTGGGAAACCAAGTCTGTTGGCAACCTATCCTCATTATATGCCATCCAAAATAATATAGTTTAAGGCGGTCTACCCAAGATATATATACATCTATATCATGATAAGAGTATGAGTTTCTTTCTATCATAAGCATGCATTAATAAAAGTAAATGTTATCTGCTAAAAACCAAAAAATATTCACGAACATGACTATTCCTTTTGATCCTCTGAGGCTGAGTCAACTGGGGTCGGGTCTTCAACTGAGTCTCCTGGTGCATCTGCTAGGTCTATAATACAAGGGATATGCATTTGAATACGGTCTAGGTGAATTTCCTACTTGCACAACTAGAACTGGATGACCTGCAGATCTTTCTTGTAGTTTTACATGTCATGGAGGGTCATTTCCATCCCCATTGATAACTTCTCCATTGCCTTCCACATGAGGCTCTTCATGAGCCAATACAAGTATAGAGTCTGCTTAAATTGTGTGAGTCTTCCCCTAGTGTTCCCTGGGTCTGGGATTACCTCATGCCAGGCCTCCATTTCCTCTTTTGAATCTGCCTCCTCTTTTATCTGTGCCTCCCAATCTTCTAAGATCTTCCGGATGCCTGCATCCATCCCTACCCTGTACGTTGTTTCCGCTTCATTGATAAGCCTTTCTACTGGCTTTCTTACACGTCTAGGATCCGAGGTGCCTGGGTCAACTGCACGAGGTAGCTCCCTTCCCCTTCTGCCTCATCCTCTTCCACGGTTTGGTTTAGCCATTTCTCCTACTGTGTGAACTTGTTCACATACATTTCAGATTAGATCACAGACAGTAAGTTCCAGACTTTCCACAAAGCTGCCGCTTCCCCTCTCCTCGCATTTCCTACCCCACTTGTCTCTGCCCCGATGAACCTCTGCCCAAGGTTGCAATGTCTCTCCTCTGCCAAGATTATCAATGCCTCTCCCCTGCCAAGCAATAGCCTCTCCACCCTTTTGGCATTTTCCTCTCTCTGCTTTGCGCCCAGGGGTAGTGTCCTGGTGCCCAATTCAAATGAAACTTACAGCACTGCCCACCCGCCCCTTGAACCAGATAGCCACTACACCCATCTACTCCTATCTACCACTCCCAATTACCCTCCCTTGCACTTTCTTATCTACCTGCTCTCCTTCCTCACTGGTTATTGGGTAGGCCAGCTTAATTGCGGGTGTTTCCTCATGGTCTCGGCCCTAATGGTCTCTCCCGTTGCCAGTTACAGCTTCAACTCCAATCCCCTTCCTTCCCAGCATGCCCGGGTCTCTCCCACTTATATCCCTACTCCCCTCTTTGTTCTTATTTCTCATTCCCCCTCCATGGAAACTCATAGACATCATTGAAATGGATGAGTAGAGCCAGATAACATACCCGGTGCCACTTCGAAGTTGTCATTTCAGGTCTTTGGGTTGATATTCCACGTCGTTTCTCTGTATCTCCTTCGCAACTATGTTCTCCCCATCACCCTTCATTCCTTCATAATCCCCTTCCTTCCTTCTCTATCCCATCCATCCTCTTGTCCTATCCTTCCCACCTCTGTCACTACCCTCGCATTGGTTGCCACTTCTCCATTCCCCTCTGTACCTTGTCATGTGGGAGGCCACCACACCCATCGCCATGAGTGTGTGGGCTGCGGTGGGCTGTACTTGGCATTTAGTTGTCTTGACAACCATATATGTCCTACATCCTCGGGCACTCACCCCGATCGGGGGTACTTGAAATGATTAAATTTATTTCCATAATTGCATTAGAATTAATAAGAATTTCTAAGCAGGGTATTTATCTCACATGCTTATAGACATTAATATATGCACATAGGTCTATGCATGAAGTTGGGTTACATATTTTCACAAGCGAGGGCACGTTGTGGGTGAAAAAAATAACTTGATCGAGCAATCTTTGAGCCCTCGATCAAATTGTTTGAGGGCTTAAATATTGCTCAATCGAGCATTAAAACAAACTCTTGATAGAGCTCCTGTGAAACCCGAGGTTAGGAGCTCGATCGAGATTTTAACTTCATGCATAGACCCTAAAGTATATTTGATTTATATATAGATAAATAGATACATGTAAATTTTCAATTTTCTCATTGTTAACAATTTTAAAATTAATATAAATGTCAATAATGATGTGGAAGCTTTAAAATTAAATAAGTATTTTTGATGGTTTATAATATATATATAATATATATAATATTATATATATATAATATATATATCTAATATATTATATATATATATATATATATATATACATTTGAATAGGTAAATAACAATTGTGTGGCTTATTATCCCATATACATTATTTCATTTCTAACATTTTGGTGTAAAGATTAGAAAAATGATTCCATCTCACTTGCAGTTGAAATCGTAATGTTGTTTTATTTATAATTTGCTAACTTAAAAATTAGTTTTAAATATGATTTAAATTTTCAATATTCTAATTTAAAAAATAAATTTATTATAAATATAATTGAATTAATAAATGGATTAAACATAAGAAAATGTATCAATTTGATTTCTCTAAATATTATAATTTTTTATATGAATAAGTGTAACTCAAAATGTGAATTTGAGGCTACTGGAAATGTATATTTTATAAAATTCACTGAAGAGTTAATAAATGATGAGACACGATTCCACTTGTTCAGGGAAAGAACTAAGTGTAGTAATAATTAACGTAGTTGTAATAGTTGTAGTGCAATAATAATTAATATAGTTGTAATGGTTGCAATGGTATTTGTGGTTATAAATCTCTCTCAACCTATAAAATGTGATTGCACTCAAGTCTAATTTTTACTCCTAACTTAGGTTTGCAATATATATTTTTAAAATAATAAAAACATAATGAAATCATACATTTTAAAACATTATTTGACTAATTTGAATTTGAGTAATCTAGATTTAAATGTGCATAATAAATCATTTTTAAAATACTAATAGTATAAAATTTTCAGAAATTTAAAGTAATGATTTGAAAAAAATATAATATATGATTTTATTTTAATGATTAATGAAAATTATGTTTGCTTGGCATAGCTCAATTGGCAATGGCCGTGGAAATGAAGTCTCATTGAACCGAAAGTCTTGGGTTCAAATCTTGTGCTACCCCCCAATCGGGGTGAGGAGTCGGACATGATGAAGACATTGTCCTACTAAGCTTACAAAAAAAATGATTAATGAACAATCTACTATAAATTCTTTATAATTAGTGTTTAATTTTGTATTATACTGTGAACATATTTCAAGTTGATTGGATGGTGACAAACTTATAAATGGGAGTAGGAAATATATGAAGTTGTAGTCCTACTAAGCTTATGAAAAAAACGACTAATTATAAAATCTTTATAATTAGTGTTTAATTTTGTATGACATTGTGAACATATTTCAGGGTGATTGGATGGTGTTATAAATGAGAGTAGGAAATAGTTTCCTTTAGTTATTTTATTTATTTTATTTAAGTTTATTGAAAATTAAAAATAATTATATATTAATATAATGATTAAGTACCAAAATATGTTAATTTAAATTCAAAATAATAAACAAATTTCATTTTAAGAATTTCAAAAAAATTTTAAAGCAAAGTTAAATATTTTATAGAAAGTTTCTATATTTATTATAATTATTTCTTGGTAAAAATAAAATAAAATTTGGATTTATAATTAAGGAAAATTAGAAGTTTGGATATATATTTTAACATTTATAAAAATTATTTTTTGTGGAATAAATAATTTTTATAATTCGCTTAAAGGCAATTATTGAGAGGCATTGTTTTTTTTTTAGATAATTATGATAGCTCGGTCGAACCTCTGTGTAACCACATTAAGGGCTCAATCGAGGGTTTCTTAAACCCTCAATCGAGATATTTGAAATTTTATCTTAAATACTTGAGTGAGCACTTTAAGTGCTCGATCAAGTTGCTGAGGGCCTAAAAAACAAAGTTTTAGCTCCTTTTTGATAGATTGCTCTGCAACACCATTTTGTACCCTAGCAGACTTTAGGAAGAATTTGTCCTTAAGTGACAAAGTTGATTATGTTGGATTCAGGAAGGAATCCTCTATCTAATGTCATATGAGTTTGACATTTTTGAATTCATACGATATTTTTTATCTAACTTCTTTTAAACATAATGCTTGAATTTTTTTTTGAAAATTTCAAAGCGGATGAATACAAAATCAATAACATAAATTATACAAAACAAAATTTCAAAAAAATGCAAATATCTTCATTTACGTGTCGTCTTCAAAATGATACTCTTGGTTTTTGAATTTATTTAAATAGTAGAAAAATATCTTAGGCGAACACATATTGCAATTGAAATATTGCTTACCAACTTCAAAAAATAATTAAAAAAATAATTTTGTGTAAAAAATAATTTTTTAATATGAAAACCTTAGTTCTCTTTGTTGTAGTTCATGTTATATTATATATATTATATATATATATATATATATATATATATATATATATATATATTATATATATATATATATATATATATATATATATATTATATATATACACATTTTACACTAAGTTATCCTACTTGAACACACACATACCTCTTAATATGTGCAAAAAATTACAAGGACAAACATTTCATTTAATGGAAAATTGACATATTATAAGACACTAAAATTTTATGCAAAAAATATCATTAGGACAACAACATAATTCTCACAGATTTTCCTTTTACTTTGAATCAAAATTCACAATGCTTATATGAATTTTGAGGGCTTCAATTAGATAAAAAAGTAAAATTTTAAAATTTCATCACCACAGTTGGCCCAAAAGTGTAGCCCATCTTCCTGCATTCACCCACATACATGTTTTTGTTAATAGAATTAATAAATCTTGTTTTTTGAAATTAAAAGTTTATGTGTAAGTATAAATCCCTGTAAAATCACTAGAATTATATTTGGATACACTATCTTCTTTGACACGTGGAATAACTCTAGCCCATAAAAAATATAGGGAAAAAAAGGAAAGATTTCCTCCAAATAAGGGAGAGTAAATTTTTATATGAATACCATTGGAAATATTTCTGCATTGACTATATCCAATTTAATAAATTCTTCCAATTGAATAATTAATGTGAGTTTAAAACCAATTAGTTACTTTGGGTTGTCTGAAGGCAACAATAAAATCCAAACAAGTGGGTAATCCGAAAATGACAGAATAAAAATTGCTCTTCTCATAGAAGCCTCCATTGAAAAGGGAAAATAAATAAATTGAAATGCATAAAAGTACTCAAGTGAAACTTTGTTGTTAGCACTCAACGACAATTTGGAAAAACTAGATTGATTCTTCACCATTTTCCCATCAAGTTGAAAATATGCAAAAAATAATAATACTGCGACATCAAATGTCTATCCATGATTCTTTGAGTATCTCATAATGAAACAAATAATTAGAGATTTCATGGCATTTACATGATTAAACAAAAACATTTAGATGCAAAATGTTAGTAACTTGAAATTATAACCTATTTTTTTTCTTTCAATAATTGCATTATTTTATTACTTCATATCCGCTTTAAAAAAATAAGATCAAATTCCAAAGAATATAAATAATTATTTATTAGCTCTTGTTAATTTATTCACAACTTTTTTTTTCATCATTTACAACCAAGTTTAAATCCCTACACTGCTTTCCCAACAAGGTTAAAAATTAAATATTTTCTTTTGCTTCCACTTTGTACAAAGCAATGGAACTTATCATTTTACCTCCAGACATGCTTTACCTTTGCACATACTTTACTTCAAGATAGACTTTAACTCTGCACATGCCTTACTTCCACACATACTTTAGCTCCGCATATGCCTTACTTATGCACATGCAGATGGTAAGTTAAATTGCACCCCTCTGATTGATGTCCTTCAACAACTCTTACCAAAACTTCTCTAGACATCCTTTGCACAATACAAACAAAACATCTTGAAAACTATTTTTCTATTAAGTGGGTTCTCAATAATTGAGACTTTTACAATTTCAATGGACAATATCATTGTTGGCATAAAAAAATTTGACATCATTTCATATCTAAATGCAAGTTCACTTACATAATGCACTTAACAACAACAACAAAAACAAAGAAAAAAAAGAAATAAACATGATTTTGTTTTCCTTTTTTCCCTTTGCACACTTTGCTACTAAGTTGTAAACTTTTTTTTCCTCTCTTTGTTTTTGTTTTCTTCTTTCATTTCCCCAAGAACTGCCACTATGAAATTACAGTTTTATGAAGCAATTGAAACAAAAAAAGGAAGTTATATTAGCATATGGATTTTTGTAATCTACCATCTTTAACATTTATGTATATCTATTAAACACAATTGTTGCACTTGTATAACGTCCTCTTTTGAAATCATGGCATTCCAAAAACTAGAACTAAAAGTTTTTTGAAATATAGTTTCTTACATGTCATATACTTTGTACATCTAATTTGTAGTTCATGTGAAACACTTTTGTTAAAGGTCTTTCATATAAAACAAATGTATGACTTTTTAATTTGTTGATTGTTTCTAGCTCTTCTCTCTTGTTTACTATTTAGTAAGTTATTGTTTTATCTTTTCCACTATTCTTTTCGCTCATCTCAATTTATAGACTTTTACTCTTAGTTTAGTGTAAATATGATTTTATTTTTTATTTTTATTTTTTTTTGTCTTTTCAAATACATACTTGGAAGAAAGGTAAAGCTAGGAACAATAGCAAGCAAGATATTAACTGAAAAATATAATGTCCAAATTAGTTAGCTACTTGAATGCAAGCAATCATATAATTCATCTTTTTATAGATATCGTTGATTTGTATACATGCTATGTACTAAAAACTCATTATGATTTTCCTTATAGCTAGTTGTCTATGCAATAACATGATTCATTGATAATAAATGCAACAAGGATTAAGTGGCTCACATTCTCTTTCAACATTGTACATGCTCGTATTACATAACAATAATGACATTGATTTATCATTGTTTAATGGTTTTTAACGACTTGTAAATTATGTTTAGTACTACATGTTGTTTTTTAGCTAGCTCACTGTGTTATGTTGTCTTTGCATGTGCACTATAATTTTTTATATTGTCTTACACTTCTATCAAATTTTGAAATTTTATGATCATGACATTTATTTTTTATCACTGAAAAAAAAAAGTACAATGCATAGGCACACACTTTGCATTCAGAATTTAAACTATCAAATGCAAAATAAGATCAAAATTATTTGAATTCCAACAAACAAGCACAAGAACTTCTCTTAATTTTCTACTTTATTTCCGTAATTGCATTATTTTATTACTTCATATCCACTTTAAATAATTGGTTCAAATTCCAAAAAAGATAAATAAATAATTTATTATCTCTTCTAATTTTTTTCATCACAACTTTATTATTTAACAACTACACCAAAGTCTGAACTCAAAAGGACATTCAATAACTTCATCATCCATAATTTCATAACGAATTTTAGGAAATGTACACTTTTGTATAATTCCATATGGCATAATTCCCTTCACTAGCTAGAATTGTGTATTCCATAACATCCATTGCATCCATGTGCATTTCCATCTATATGCACCTTTTAGTAAATTAAGAACCATAATTATTAAAACTATTAAGATAACGAAAAATTAAAACAACATATATGGTCATTTAATTTGATAAAAACATTTTTTTAAAATAGTCCTTAGTAGCAACCATCATCCAGTTGAATAGACCAGTACACTAGATAGATGTCAAAACCAATGTAAATTTTCTCAATCATGCTATCGACAATGACTACAATGAGCAAGATCGAATTTGATACATGATCAACAATGCACCACACTTGCTTTTTGGACATTATGAAACTTTTAAGTTTTTTTTATTCTCTAAAATTCTCCTAATATATGGATGATGTTGTAACATTTTCATGTTTTCAAATTCATTAGGTAAATTTTCAAACTTTCATTGTGTGGTTAAAATAAATTCATTGTATTTTTCCACCTTATGTTAACATACACTCATGTTATGGAGCACATCAACTTTGGAAGTTAATGGGAAGTTCAAAACTATGGTGGGAAAGTTACATAGGCCCCCCGACTTCTTGACATTTAACATAAGGGGTGAGGGTTTAATATTTCACCTAAGAATTTGTTCATCGAGACACATGCTTTAAATAGAGAATATCCCCTACCCTCCTTCCCCTAGGATATTCAAAAAGGGTTGTGATCCCCCCTCCCTTTAGTATTCCCTTTGACGTCACTGTGGGGCCCAAGACAATTGATAAGGTGGTGTGTGTGGACGTAAACGCATAATTGAAGGCCTGGAAATTTATGCATACATATCATCCAACAAATAATCCAATTGGCATCCCCCAAGATATTTTTGTGGTTTGGGAATATTATTTAGTGCAATTTGTTATATCCTAGACATTTCCTTATCCTATTTTATTTCTGGGTGCACATAATTTTATTTCCCTAATAAACAAACAATTATGTTAATAAATGGAACAATCTTATTCTACATTACTCCCTCGTTCATTCAAGAAATGTTAAAATTTGTAATGCTTGATCAGACCAAGCCTTTAAATGAGGATTTCTTGAGTCAATCCCACAATAAACTAAACTTTGAAGAAAAAATTGTTGTCCTTGAAACCTTTCTACCCTTAAACTCTCCATTAACATAGAGTCTTCCTCCTTATTCTTCAAGCATTTTTCTTGAAAAAAGAAGGCAAATTATTTCAATGATTTGATGTTTGCTGGGCTATGTTGATGAGCAATATGTAAATGATACTATATTAGGGTTTTTAATTTCCTTATCACCAACCAAAAAATCAATTATCATGTTCCATTTCAGTAAGTTTTTGGCAGAAGTTATTAATGTCTATTTGTCCTAATATAGTCTTACTAAGTCATTTAGGTATCAACCAATTTTGGTCTATCTCTTCTTCAAATCTATAGTCGCGAGCTCAAGATCAAAATGGTAATATCATTTTTGTAATTCATTCGACTCCAATGGTGAGAAGACATTCTCCAAGTTCTACTTTTGATGATTTTGTAAATTAATTTCTATTAATAGCATTTAGTTTACTACATGATCATTATCCTCCCAAGATAGATATCTCTAGAAATCAAGATAATTTTATAACTTAGTGCATATACTAAAGTAGGGGATTGGTATCTTTTTAAGGATTTTATAGAAATAAGAGTTTATGGTTGAGTTATCCCTTTACAAACTTCCTGCATTTTTTCCAATGAGAATTTTTCATTATAATACATCAAGTATAGTCTTCATTATGACCAAATTCACTTTTTCTCAAAGAAGAGTCGTACTACGTTAAAGTTAAAATAAGAAGTTGGACCTTATTGAAAACAAGAGCAACACTATAGGAAGTTGAAGAAATGTTGAAACAAATGGGGTTTTCTCAGGGTGAAATATGGATTTATGACCCTTATGGTGTTATATCCAATAGGAGAGTGCATAAAACATCACCTCTTACAAATATGTATCTAAACCAAAAATTGAAAGTTTTCCAATAAAGATGTTTGGGTGCAGGATCTAGTGCAATTCATTAAAGATAACAGAGGGAAAGGTTAGCCTTCACAACCCATTCTTTTGGAAACACCACAACAAAAGGAAAATGAGCTTAAAAGAATATTCACAAAAAGTCAACAACTAATATCATCTTTAAGAACAGAAGATGAAGAGCAGAGAACACAAAAAAGACCAAGGTTGGAGGAAGGGGAAGTTTCATCATCTGATTTAAATATATAGAAGAATTCAGATTAAGCAATATTGTTTTTAATGTGGAACTTTTACCATCAACCTCTATAACACAACATACATCATGTTCTGGTGTGTCACCTTTAGTATCCAGAAAATAGGAAGGCATTTTTTCATAGTTCATAGCAATTAAAAACAAGAACCTAATTTAAAGCAAGATGTTTATGGTGAACTTTGGAAGCAAGGTAGAGATAGACGACAAGGC
Source organism: Pinus taeda (assembly GCA_000404065.3). NCBI lineage: Eukaryota > Viridiplantae > Streptophyta > Pinopsida > Pinales > Pinaceae > Pinus > Pinus taeda. The sequence continues at coordinate 38,355 of APFE031219758.1, forward strand.
TGCTTTTTCAACTTTGGAATCTAAAAAAAGACAATTGAAGATGACAATTTTACAACCTAAGACTCAAGTTATCAAACTACAGAGGAATATAAAGCAACCATGTTCACCGTTGATTTGAAACAAGTAGATGTAGTGGATCAAATGGAATTACATAGGAAAACATGAGAAATGTTATGTAGGTTCTTAACGAAATCTTCTTAATGTTTCGAAACTAGAGAAAATGTTGGAAAAAGAGGTTAATTAATTAAAACAGGAAAATGTTGCAATGAGGACCAGACAACTGAGAATTGATCATTTGGAACAATGTATAATTGATGGGTCCAGCCCACGTGGTCCCACGCTAGCCCAACCTACGTGGACCTTCACGGATGTTTTGATGCGGATATGGTGTGATTGCAATTTATTTGGTAGGTGATTATTAATCAACCCACGGTACTTACCTTGTCCTTGCCCGTGACACCTGTCCTCCTCGAAGTCACCAAACCCTAATCTCACTTACTCCCTTTTCACTGTCAGTTCGCGCCTATTCGGTCATTTGCACTTGGTCTTTTTGCTCTCTGCGGTTTCGCTCTGGTGTTCGGCTCCGCCTCTGATTTTTCTCCGCCTGTGGTGATACACTGTTGAATTTCTAATGGATTTATGGGAAAACGATGTGGTTTAACACTGTCTACTCGTCCGTGTATTCGGTTCAGGCTTTACTGGTGAGTTATGGTTCTTTTACTTTGCATTCGGCTTGTTTTTCGTGACTGTGTAAGGATTACTGGTTTCTATTCCTATACATACTGTTTGTTCTTGTCATTTTCGTTATGAACTCGTGGTGAATGCTGGTAGTGAGGGTTATATGGTTTTCTCAGTTGACTGGTTTCTACTTCTATATTTACTGTCTGTCCTGGTCATTTGCGTTGTGAATTCGTGGTGAATGCTGGTATTGAGGGTTTCTGGTTTGCTCAGTTGAGAAATGTGCAGTTCGTTGGTCTGCAGCCTGGTCCTTCTCTGGCACGCGGCTCTGTACTCAGGTAAGATGTTGTGCTTTGCTATATTTCACTGTCCTCTGGTCGAGTTGTAGCTAACAGTACTCAGCCCCTCTGTGGTCAGGGTTTCACTTCGTTTCTGTGAGCTTATGGACTCGGTTCACTTCCAGGTATGGCTATCCTTCTCAGCCATACACGGCTTCGCTTCCTGTTAATTCCTTTATAGCTTCACGATATCGTTTCTGGTGCGAGGGTTTTGATTTGGTTACAAACCCTAACTTAAATCTTCTGTGGTGGTTGCAGGTGACCAGTTCCGTGGCTTTCGCAAAGGTTTCGGTCGATATCTCTCGGGTAGCTCTATTCTTATCTTAGTTACTTCCGTGGCTCTTCGTTTTTGCTGTGTCTACTTGCGTCTGTGGTCTGTATATCGGATACTTCCGTGGCTCTTCGTCTTTGCTGTATTTACTTGTGTCTGTGGTCGGTATATTAAATAGCTACCGAGTCTAGTGTTTGCTGGTCCAACCCGTAGCCGTAGCTTGGAGGGTTTCTGTAAGTTCGTTTATTTGGTGGCTCGGTTCAACGAACCATCATTGCACAGTCCGTTCATGTAATTTGAATTCTTTAAACTTGCAATGTAATATACAGTGGTATGTAATATGTAGTTAAGTTTGGTTCTGGTGCTTACCCGGTTTCGATTATGGACGGTTGTATCTTTCGATATTGTCTGTGTCTTCTCGCCTTATGCTTACTCTCGGCCTCGGCTAGTCTTTAGACTTTTAGGGGGTCGTGAAACTCTGTTTCTGTAATTGCTTGCAATGAATTAAATGTACAGTAATATATAGTTGTATTCTATTACAAAGGACATAAATATTGCAATCGTATGTTTAATTGTGCACTGAATTTAGATGAAGGAAACTGAATGTATTTCTCTTATTCTCTTTCAAATGCTTCACTGCTGAACCCCTCTGGGTTATTTTGTCTGTCCTTTTATACAATAGTTACAGGCAGTTAGATAACTGCAGATAGTTATTCCATTACAGTTTGTCAAATAGTTATTCCATTACAGTTTTCCAGATAGTTATTCCATTACAGTTTGCCTGGCAGTTACTATAAACTTACTTTACTTGTCTATTCGTTTGTTTACTTTGTCTCCTTTGTTCCATAAGGGTTTGCTGTTTACATTGCTTATTGATATTAATCTAATTTTAACAACTCTAATTAAGACCTGTTACTACAGTTAAAATAAAATAAATAAAGTTAAGCTAACAGAGTCTAATACTGTAGTTGACCATGGAAGAAATTAAATAAAAAATGTAAGAACTCTGACAGGCTTGCTGTCCATTTGTCGAACTGTTCATCTTTCCCAATCTTCTTCAGAAACTTTGTCCACCCTCTCTCGGTCTTCACCCTGTCGACCAGATGCTCCTGCATCAGGCTGCCGGGGTAAAAGAGAGATCTCATGGCTCCGTTCCATGAGTTCCTCCACCGAGTAGCCCGCCTTCCGAATCTGTGTCTTGTCGAGCTAGGAGTTGTCCTCCATTGGACGGTCCTTCCACTTGACGAGATAACGCAGATACTCCTTCCTGCGCGTCTTCTTGGCTACCTGTGTGCTGATGATTCCTTCGATTTCATGGGTCTTGACCGGCGGTAACTGTTTCTTCCAAAGACTGCTCTCGAACTGGGTGTCTCGTTGTGGCTGTACCATTCTTTCATCTTCTGCCTGGGCATGATATGGGAACATGTCTGCCACGTTGAATATGGGTGATATACCTATATCAGGTGGCAGCTGAATTTCATATGCATTCGCTGAAAACTTGCGAAGAATTTTGCATGGGCCGATTTTCTTAAACTTCAGTTTGTTATACGTACCCTTAGGAAACCATTCCCGGCGCAAATGCGCAAGGACTTCGTCTCCAATCTCAAAATGTACCTCACGCCGTTTTGTATCTGCATGCTGCTTATATTTCTGCGTGCTGTCCTGTAATCTCAATTTAACTTTCTCGTGCAGTTCACTCATTGCTTCGGAAAAATCTTCCCCGTCTGCACTCCTCCTTTCTAGCTGTCCCAAATCTCGTAATTCATGTACTCCTCGCGGATGCATACCATACAAGATTTGGAATGGGCTAAGACCGGTGCTCCGATTAGGTGAATCGTTATAAGCGAATTTTGCCTGGGCAAGAGCTTGATCCCACAATCGCGAGTTTTCTCCTGTCAAGCTTCGCAACAAGTTGCCCAAACTCCTGTTCACTACCTTTGTCTGTCCATCAGTCTGCGGGTGATACGCAGAACTGAAATTTAACTGTGTGCCCAGCTTTTTCCACAGGGTGCACCAAAAATGCCCTGTAAATTTCACATCCCTGTCTGAAACTATAGTTTTAGGTAAGCCATGTAATCGAACTACTTCTGTGAAGAAGAGATGTGCCACGTTTGTGGCGTCGCTAGTCTTCTGGCATGGAATGAAATGAGCCATCTTTGAAAACCTATCCACCACCACCATCACTGAATCATATCCCCGCTGCGTTCTAG